>JAVQJL010064206.1:2500-29403 GCA_036024295.1 Nannoperca obscura | reverse complement strand
AGTATTAATACAATGATCCATTCTATTCTACTGTATTTTCAAATAAAAAATTAGGTCTTTATTTTCTGTGTTTAACTGTGGTGCAGTTGTATGGTGGATGAGCAAGGGAAACTTTGCTTATGACAGAGGGCAATGCCCAATCATTGCTTTTTTCAGTCCAATAACATTTTTGGACTGAAATTTAAACAAACAGTTTGAGATTTTAAGAAATATTCTTCTTTGAGTTAAATTAGATGATTGATACCACTCTCATGTCTGTACGATATGAAACTACAGCCAGTAGCCTTTTAGCTTAGCTTAGCTTAGCATAAAGACTGCAAACAGGGGGAAACAGCTAGCCTGGCTCTGTCACAAAGATAATAAAATCTGCCTACAAGCACCTCAGAAGTAACTACCATGACATCCTTTGTCTCGTTTGTTTAATCTGTACTAAAACTGAAGTGTAAAAATTACAATTGTAGTTTTATGGGGCGTCCTAATATAGGCTCCGGTAGAGCGGACAGAGCCAATCTAGCTGTTTCAGGTATTTATATTAAGCTAAGCTCACTGGCTCCTGCCTGTGGCTTATATACTGGACATGAGAGGTATCAATCTTCTCATCTAAGTCTCAGCAAGCAAGAAAATTAGCGTATTTCCTAAAATATCAAACTATTTCTTTAAATTTCTATTGCTGCACTATACTATTTCTTTAAAAGTATGTACTTTCCATTTTCCTGTACCTGACTGAAAAGGAGAAGGGGGTGTGTATACAACCTTCAGACAAACTTGAAAGAGCTCATGAAATTCAAGGAAGACTAAAATATCCTACCTGTGTCATCTTAAAGATACACCTGGATTCCACAGTTTATTTTTAATCTATCAAAGATATAGATTCTGTTATATCATCTGGACCTTTTCAATACAACGCGGTTGAAAGTGGCATCATAGTGAACGTCCACTGACGCTAACGAGGAATTTGATCCAGTGATTTAGAGGGTTTTTGCCTTTGTGTGACATAATTATGGCTCAATAATGATAACATGTGCCTTGTCATCCTGGCCTCACCTCAGGGAAATAATGCTTCATGTGATGAAAGTGACAGTGACAGACAGTGAAGCATGGCAGAACAATTTTCAGTTTTCTACGTATCCTGTAGATGTGACCTTTAAATCATAATCTTCTCCAGGGATGTAGTTTACATCAATTAAATACACTGATTTGTTTGAATGTATGTTTAACAGCATGAATTATACATTATTCTATGAGGACATGTATTTAGATTTATATTAATTGACAAATTTTGTCATTAGGTGTACCAAACTGAATTTGTAGCTGCTGGGGATTCAATTACATGTCCATCAGTTAAAAGTCCATCATGTCCACTGTGTGTTTTGGGATGTATATTGTCACCATTATTTACCAATAACGATGACACCAATGTCCCTGAAAGTGTAGCAGTGCATTAAAACACAGACTGGAAGATAGGTTGGTGCTGAATCCTAATGCCTCCTGTGTGCTTTGAGCTTTCTTTTTTTCTTTTTTTTTTTACAGAATGCAATAGGTGTCTGAGCAGTGCAGCAAGGAGCCGGGCTAATAGTTGGATACTTATTATAGCCCTAGCAACAGGAACGGGATTGGTGGCTGCGCGGAGTGAGCCTGTTAGCTATTGGCTGGCGAGGAGGACCGCTCAAAGCACAGAATTTCATCTCATGAAAGGTTCAGTGCAGCAAGCTGCAGCAAGAGGCTGCAGTCTGAGGGTGGGCGATCCAGCAGTTTGCCACTTCAGCTTATCAATCAATGTGAGGGGTCGACTTCCAGTTTGAAATGCACAGATATGCATAATACTCAGATCAACTTTTGGTGTAAAAATATGACTTGCATGTAAATTTAAAAGCCTCAGAGAAGCAGATTCTCCTTCCATTGTCCATCATGAGATGCAGGATTTTATTTTATTGCAATGCTCCTCTGTTGTGATCATACAAATATTGGAGCAATATTCTTTGATCTATGCCCTACTTTAGTTAATGATTAGCAAAGTGGCCTTAAAAAAAGCCTCATTTAAGACATACTGTAGTTGTGCGAGCTGGCAGCATCTCTGCACTGCAGCTAATCCAGACTCCATCTCATACGTTCACCCACAGATACTCAATGCATGCAATGGTGCAGACATATACTGTACACACATACCCAGATATGGATGCATGCACACAAACCTACCAGACACTAAGTTAATGTGATCCACAAAGGGTTACATAAGGTCATACTGACCTCCTTTATCAATGTGTGGGCTGTAAACCCCAAAGAAATGTGAAATATCTGTTCAGTAATGATCTTACAGAATGAAAAGAAAATGAGCTGTGGTGTTTCTGGTATGAGTGTAAATGGCTACAGAGAAAAAATGAAAATATAGAATAATACTGATAAACAAATAACTTTAATGGGCAACAGATGGCAACCAAAAAGTCCTCAGGGCATACAAATTGTATCCATCTTCAGCTATGGTCTCCTCCCCCCCATCTTGATAATTTCCAGTAGGTCAGCTCCTCTTCAATCTAATTTGCGATTAAAATCTAATTCTTCTATCCTCCTTTCGTGTATTTGTATGTTTTTATGTCACAGAAACAAGGATCGACATCCAACATAATGAAAACTTAAAAATAAAAACACAAATTAATTCAAAAGGAACACAATGCGTGTATTATTGGCAATGAGTGGAAGTCTCGTAACATGGTTTTAAAAAAATATATCAAAACAAAAAAAGTGAGAGACAAATTCAGTTTCCACTTGGTTTTACACAAAAAACCCGTAGCGTCGGACTCCCTTCTAATATTCATAAGCTGTGTGAGCAGTTGTGCAGACTGGCATTAGGATTTCATGCTATTTGTCTGGCGAGCCTTCAAGACCATCAACTTTATACTACGTTAAAAATAAATCAAAGCAGCTGTGACATACAGTGTGAGCTCATGGAGGCTGACTCATGATAGTGACATAATTGGCATACATGAACAAGGTTGTGTGACTGACCTTAAGGCTTTTGGTTTTTCTCTTAAGCCATCCCATCTGAGATAAAAAATAAAGTCCCAAAAAACTGCCATCTGTATGAATATATTAATGTAATAATCTATAGAACTAGCAGCATTATGAAGATAAATCCGTTCAGCAGCTTTCTGTGCTCTTAAGCAGCTTCCTAGTGTCTAAAGTTTGTTTTGAAGATGTGAATTCTCATATTTGCTAATCAATAACCAGTTCTATTGAATTGCCTATGCTTTCCTCTGTGACTGTGTACTTGTGCATTGGTGTTGAATATTCATATCTATGTGCTGTACAGAGAGCAGTACCATCCGACACATGTAAAAGTGAAGAACCATTGAAGGGAAAATGTAACATCTTGCACACATGCTTGCAGGAACTTCAAATACTGGCAGATAAATCCTTTTTTTTCTGTAAAGGTTGACTTGCAAACGAGGCATATTAAATAATGATACAGGCACAAAAAGAAAGCACATACTGTACTCATGGCACAAAACAAAGCGTTAAAACATTTTTTCTATGAAATGTTTTTTCCTTAAAAACAAAACTTTTCTCATGGATGACGATACAACAATACACTAGACCACCATGGAAATGGTGCATGTATTATTTAGTCATATTCTTTTTTATTATCATAGCTATTATTTCGGTTCTTGTGCAACTGCTACATAATGACTCACATTCAAGATATTTTGTCACTCAGGAACAGCTAAAATGTATAAAAACAAACAAACATAAGAAATGTATACTGTCAAAAATAAAATATGGTCCATGTTTGTGAATTCATAACAGAAACATTGAGCCTGAAAACTTCACCATTATTAAAACTGGATAGCATGACAGACAAAAGTACTTAAATACTGTTCAAAGAACAAAATATATCATAACCATACTTCAATGGGACAAACACCAGCTGGTAAGATTAAGTGATCACTGGTGAGTTTTTTATCGTCCTTTTTTTTCTTTCATTGACAAATTAAATACACATATTGCATGTCACTATAGCAACGCCCATTACAGGTCAATTTTTACGATCACCATTTTGGTATAGCAAATCAAAAACCCATAACAAAATGAAATAAATTAGAAATGAGAAATCAACATCAGACAAAGCCTGTTTTTCTCAATCATATGAATACTTAACACCCACAGTATAAGTTAATAAAGTCAAGCTACTGTATATAAATACATCACCAGCATGCACAATATTGAATAATCGATATTATTGATGTCATCATCTTACACTGAAGAAACAGTATAGTAGGCAAGTGCATTTAATAAAACAAACACAGAAGTAAACCACAAACTCTGAAGCTGCTTTTATTTTTATTTTTTTTGTTGTTTTATATTGTTAAGTCTCTGCCTTTAGTTAATCTTCACCTCCAAAAGAATCTATGGTTCCAGCGACATAACAGACTAATCTGTGAGATGCCAAATACACTTTGGACAGAAGGAGGGGAATCAATTGCTTCTATCCAGTCCTCATTTTCACTCCTGTGTAATTTATCCTTAAGAAATTTGTGGGGGGGAGATGAAATCGGTTTAAAGCTTTCTCTTTTCTCGTTGTCAGTGTGAGTTTAACATCAATGGCTTTCGGGGCCCTTTCTCATATACAGATTACTAATGGAACCAATGCAAACTAGTTTTGTGAGGCATTCCCATTCAAGCATTTTCTCTCTCAGGTGACTCAAATGCATCTCTATCACGCAAAAACCAAACTAAGCAGCTTATCTTGACAGAACAAGATCAGTTCCTATGCCAGTGTGAGGCTGCCATTTCAATCCAACAACAACCACTTCAGGCTGATTGACTGACATATCAGTGGTTTTGGCAAATGTCAAAGAGAAAATCAAGAAGACGGAGGCCCCTTTCAACTGTATATATATATTTCTATATATATTTAAACTAAGATTTAACCTCAACTGTCACCTCTCTTTTGATTCTTTTCTTTTAACACATGGAAAAATAAAGAACTGCTGCTGCGGTAGTATCATTGGCAAAAGCGGCTGCCAAAGTCCACCGGCCCTTCATATATTTTTTTTCAAAGTGTGGTTTCTCTTTAATTGTTGCCCTCCCCTCCCTCGTCATCCTGCTGGTCACTTGTCCACAGTGTCAAGTTGTCTCGGAGCAGCTGCATGATGAGAGTGGAGTCTTTGTAGGAGTCCTCGTTGAGGGTGTCGAGCTCGGCGATGGCGTCGTCGAAGGCGGTCTTGGCCAGATGACAGGCCTGCTCCGGGGCGTTCTGGATCTCGTAGTAAAACACAGAATAGTTGAGAGCTAAGCCCAGGCGGATGGGGTGGGTGGGCTGCATGTGCTCTTTGCTGATCTCGTGGGCCTCGTTGTAGGCCTTCTCCGACGACTCCACCACGGTGGCCCTCTTCTCCCCCGTGGCCACCTCGGCCAGGTACCGGTAGTAGTCGCCCTTCATCTTCAGGTAGAACACCTTGCTCTCATGCTGCGTCTCGCTGCAGTTCTTGATCAAGAAGTTGTCCAGAAGGTTGAGCACATCCTGGCACACGGCCTCCAGCTCCTTCTCAATCTTCTCCCGGTAAGCCCTGACCATCTCAATCTTCTTCTCATTGCCGTCGGCAGAGGTCTTCTGCTCGATGCTGGAGATCACCCTCCAGGAGGAGCGACGGGCCCCGACCACATTCTTGTAGGCCACAGACAGGAGGTTCCTCTCCTCATTGGAGAGGGCCTCGTTCAGCTCTGTTACCTGGAAGGAGGAACAAAATGGACGATTTAATCACAAGCTTAAGCGAACAAGCCTTGAGTAAGCACCAGACTGCAGAAGAAAATCTAATGTTTTTGGGGCCAAAATGCCAATCATTTCATGATCCAGCTTCTAAAAAGAGAGGATTTTCTGTTTTTATCTATTTTATATCATTGGAGGTTGAACATAATTCGGTTTTGTATTATTGGTTGGAGAAAAAGAAGCATTTGGAGGGCCACCAACTGCAATCGTTATTGGCCACCAACTGCAACATCCCCCATCCATCCTGGCCAGAGATCTTTGTCGCATCTCTCTTTTACTGTCTGTACTTAAAAAGATAGCAAACCAAACAATCAATCAAATAATTAAGAGAATTATCGACAGATTAATCAATGATGAAAATAATCGCTACTTGGAGCCCTCATTATTAAAAAACACGGTATTCTTACATGAAAGAATCTGGACTAACAGAACAGCTCACAGCACAGAAGCAATATTTCACCTGTCACTTAAATGGATTAGCATGGACTGGGAATTGAACATTCCCAGTTTCCATGCCAATCCATTTATTTAGTGCACCGCTGCCTCCAGCAGCTAATGCTAGTTAGTGAGAAAAATACTCAAGATAGTCTGCGACAGTTAGGGGGTTGGGAAGGGAAAGGGGTGGAAGGCGAAAGGAAGGCAGGAGATGGCTAATACGTTCCCACGAGCACTCCGGGCAGCTGCACTGTAAGTGAAAACCATCACTGCACAGGCGGTTCACGTGTCCCAGTGACCTTCTCTCTGGCTCAAACTGATCTTTTTACCTGTCTGAAACACCACGCTGTGACATAACTCTGAGTAAGATAGTTAAATTTAGATTTTGACGCATCAGTTTAACAGTTGGGTGCTTGACAAAGAGACTGTGTTGCTATAAAAAGGCCTTATTACTCAGGGTTATTTGATTGGAAAAGCAACCTTGTGTTGGAACACAGCTTCTGTCAGATCAATATCTGCACAGGGACCGAAATAGCTTATATATAAAATAAATGTAGCTTAGGTTTCAGCTGCTTTTTATCTGAAAAGCTCCTTCCTTTATGTGCAACACTTCTCATTTTTCAGTTTTGACATTCGCTGCTCAGGCAGAGGAGCACAAAGATGGCGCAGGATCGCCGACGTCACACACACTGAGTGGATGGAGAGGACGGCTCAACCTATAGGGATAGAGGCGCGCTTCATTCTGCTTGTCCTAAACTGTCACACAAACCTACTGCGTACAAACATGCAAAATTTACAGGCAAATGAAGCAGATTTCTAATAATCAAGTGACACAACTGTTGTTTTTTTTAAGGAAACAAATTGGTCATCACTCTAAATATAATGCACTGATGTTTGGGAAGCTTACTATTGTGTCAATTGGATTACGGTTATGCCGATATATGAATAAATATCGTGATATCAAGGGTTTCACTGGCATTCATTATAATCCACAACTACTAAGATCCTCATTTGAGCTAAAAACCCAACACGAATATCTAAAGCTGAAACAATTGGTCGATTCATTAGAAAGTTTTGTTTTTAAGGCAAAAAAGCTTCACAAATGTGAATATGTTCTGGTTTCTTATAGTCTTCGGTGAAAGCTTCTAAATATCTTTGGGTTTTGGACTGTTAGTCAGACAAATCCAGACATTTGAATCTGCCGCTTGTCCTGGGAATTAAAGACATTCAGTAGATGAATCAACAGCTGCAATGAAAAGCTGCACAAGAGGCTGTTTCCATGAAGATAAAAATGTCATGAGGAACACCTAGGTGATCATTTGTCGTTTGTCATTTCTGGCTGCAGTGGCAAGGGAATCCCTTTGATTAGAGAGCGAGAGTACACACCCCTGCAAAAGGGCCTAGTTTGGACCGCACTGACATGGCAGATTGTTTAAAGGGAAAGGAATCCCTCCCTGCACACACATCACCCCACCTCCTGTAACCAGAAACCCTCGATGACAAACGACCCACGGGGGCTCACACCATCTCCCCCGAGGAACATAAGACAAAATGTTCCTCGCATGTATGACAATTCCAGTCTGTATTGTGAGCTCATGCTAAGTCTCCCAGGATGCTGTTGGTTCCGGTGTGAGCTGGTGTGACACAGCAGTTTTTTTTCTCCTTTCTTTTTTTTTACCCGCTGGTGAGTCCAGTTCCCAGAAGTGGGGTCAGAGAAAAAAAAAGAAAAGCAGACAAAGGCTCTTGTCCTGAACACTGGCCAATAAGAGCAGGGAAAGATCCGGTGAGGCAGGCTACTCGTCGCCATCGTCTTTGCAGGAAATATTACACCACTTAATCAGGGTCATTAAGCCAAAATGACTCGCTGCTGGATGTCAGGAGGAATGTGACACGTATGAGGAAATAAAGCGAACAGGAGAGGGCAAAACAAAGCCCACAATCAAACCTGATCATATTGACTCACTGCAATATGACAAAGAATATTCTAGAGAGATTCTGCTGCCTCCTACGTTTGTTTAGAGGAAAGAGCAGTTCAAGGGCTCTTTTTTGGAGCAGTCATGCTCAGTAAATGCCTCTAAGCCTAGAATACTAGTGTGAAAAATGAAAATGTATGTTATTTTGATTAATGTGACAAAGGTTGGAGAAAGAAGAGAAGCAGCAGGAGGAGGAGGAGGAAGAGGAGGAGGGGGCAGGAGCAGTGGATGGGCTTTTTCCGAGCAACCTCACATGGCTCCCGGCAGCAGTAGCTTTTAGAAATTCGGCATAATGTAGGAAGGGGAGGTGGGGTGGTAAAAAAAAAAGGAGGGGGGGCAAAAGAGCAGAGCAATTATATATGATACGAACCTCTCATTAGGCGAGAGATGAAGCTCAGGCCTGCATGCATTTGATTGTATTATCTCTTCATTGGACGGGCACAGGCGACAGAAAGGCACCGCCCAAGGAGCAAGACGGTTTGGACTCGACTCAAATAAAAAAATAAAAATAAAGGCACTGAGCTGTCGATCAACTGGCGACAAGACAATAAAGATCTTAAACACTGTTTTTCTATGATGTCTTCTCGTAATATCAAGCCGGCATAACCGCAGCAGCACAGGCAACACAGTCGAGATTGCGGGACGCGCCTTTACGCAAACAGAGCAGTGGTAACACAGTATTCATTTAACCATAATTACGATCTCTTTCTGTTTTTGCTTTTTTTAAATGGACTTACCGATTTCATAGCAGCTGCCATATCATCATATCTCTCAGCCTGTTCAGCCAGCCTGGCCTTCTGCACCAGCTGCTCGCGATCAACCATGTTTTAAATGATGTTTGGTTGCTGAGTCGAGCTGCTCTACTTGAGTTTTGGGGATGAAATGAGTGATATTTTATATCGCAATGCAGTGAAATCCTACGCGAACCTAACGCTGCAGCTGTTCCCTGCTGTCTATCTGTGCTCCGTACAGACGGGACACCCTCTCCTCTCTCTCTCTCTCTCTCTCTCTCCCTCTCCCTCCCTCACCCGTCCTCCTCCTCCCTCCCTCCTCCTCTTCCTCCTCCACACACTCTCTCTTTCCCTCGGCTGCGTCATCAGTCAGAAAGGTGGGTGCCTGTGCCAATGATGTAACACTCCATACATGGGAACCAGAGGGCCAAGCCAGGAGGAGAGGGATGGATGTATGGATGGATGGATTGGAGCAGCTGGGCAAAAGGCCTTGTGGGAAATTGAGTCCCCTGCAGCCAGAGGCGTGTGTAAACTGACTGATGATGGTGTGACACAGCATCTCACTGTGGGGGCTGCTGGTGGGGCAGGGGCTCAAAGGACAATGTTCACCTTTTGATTGCTTCCAAAGCTGGGCTTCAGAGCCGGTTCTGACAGCCCTGGGCCCATAGCGAGGTGAGCAAGTCCTTTACAGAGGTGGCACAAAGTCATTGTTTGACATAGTCAGTAGGTCAGAATCTAGACCGAATCTACAGTTTGAATCCAGACCCTGAATAAAATTTGATTGCAACCCGAACCAAGTGGTGGAGGAAGTATTCAAATCATTTACGGTTTTAGCAAGTTTTATTTTCTTTCTGTGAGTTTAAAGTGTGTTTTACAATCTGAGATGTAAAATGTATTTGTGTTTTTGACAAGGGGGTTTGGTTTGGTGGCTTTGAGGTGAGCGATGTAACAGTTGGAGGTTCGGAGGAAGTGTGACCAATGTGACGATTTGTTTTAGTATGAGATGCTGGTGCTACAGCGACATCTTGTGGCAGAGAATATTGTATGTAGTACCTTTAAGTAAAAGTAGCAAAACCACAGTATAAAAATTGCTCCTGTCCGTGTTTTATGATTATATTATTGGATCACTATTATTCATGTATTAATATGTAAGCGGTACTTTAATACTGTAGTTGGTCAAGGTGGAGCTAATTTGAACTATTTCATAACCTTTGGTACTTTAATCTGGAACAATAGATCATATCTTGTAAACTGATGACTTGTATGTGAAATCTTAATTTGAAAAGTAACTGATGTGGTGGAGTAAAAAGTACAACATTTATCTCTGAACTGTAATGCAGTACAAGTATATTGTATCATAAATTGCACGAGACCAGTGTGCATAATTTGTCCCCACAACCCACAGTTTCACTGTGAGTAAGTTTTGGTCATTTGATAAATTGCAAACCTGAAAAGTATATTAACTTGTGATTTTCTTATAACACTGCTTTGTGTCTGTCTGCAGGTTGTGTACATCTCCAACAACCTTAGTCTGTACAATAAGTCTGTAGCCTGAGAGGCAAAACCCAGGGCAAAGAAATTACAAAGCACTGGCTGAGGCTCGTTAAACAAATTTCTTTGACAGTAATAACTGAAGGTGACTAAAATGACGAAACATTTTTAACAACTCTGATCTTCTCTCACCTGTTCTATGGTGACTGGACATTAAGAGGACGATATTCAAGGAGAGGGGGACATGTCCGCCCTATCACTAGTGGAAATTAGGCCCCTGGGCCCGCACTATACAGAATTAATCTGGCCATTTGATGGTAAATCAGGTTTTACTGCGCATGCTTGTAACATGAGCGTGAGCCTCAGTGACCCTGAGACCCGTGGGATCAGAAGCCTTGTGCTCGCTGGACAGGTCACAAAATGAGAAGTGGTCTCGAGCAAAAGGGCAGACAAATAAAGTTTTATGGGGAGTCCTCAAGAGGCAGAAGCTGCTGCTGTGTGCGCTCCCCACCACGGTGGAACACAGAGGCTCTGATGGGGACATATTTGGGGAAGCTCTGGATATTTCTTTGTGTGTTGCCAGCTATTGGATTATCAGAAGATAGATTAGAGGGATTGGATTATAATTTGTGATGTTCCTGATTCACGTCAAAATCGGTGTTATTTTAGTGCTCAGCAACAACCATGAATGAGGTGCATTTGGGTGCAGAGTCTTATAGAAATAAACATAGAGGTCATCAGTTCCAGTGGCAGTTTCCTTGTGCGATTTGAATCTTTTATTTAAAATTAAATTTAAAGTGAAAAATCAACTTCTGGCTGCCGAGTTTGACAAGAAATTGATTTTTGCAGGTCAGTTCACAGGACGTCACTGAACTGTAACCTGAGATCACAGCGCATCAACATTTTCCATCCTCAAGGCCAAATGCTAGTGAGGAATGCAAAGGGAAAACTCTATGCAGCTATTTCATAAGCACACTGAGAGCCGCGCATGCTTATCAAAGGCAGCAGTTTTATCAATTTTTTCAATTCAGCACCACACAGTTAGAGTCACTTGAATGTGTTACAATGTAAATGGTTTTAGCAGTATGAGCTACTTAAAGCAGATGAAGAGACAACTGCTCACAGCTTCCTCTTCTGGCCAACAATGGAAATGAAAGTACCCGAGGATCATGTTCTGCAGTGAGTCTGAGAGTACATTTTGTTGTTGTTGTGCGAATTAAACTGTTCTCAGGTCAGCAGATTATAAATGCACACTGACCCAGTACAACCCATCTGTGGCAGGGGACAACTCATTACAATTCAACTTTATTCATTTCTTTAAGGACAATTAAATGCCACAACTCGCCGCCCACATCGACAAATACAGCAGAGCAAGACAAAACCTCTGTTAATCACAAAACTAAAAGCAATCAAAGGCTATGAGCTTAAAGCTTAAATTATAAATATATTTATATTAAAGATACACAAAGCAATGAGGCTGTCCAAACACATAAGGAAATCAGATGCCTTAAATGAAAACTAATATATAAAAAAGTGTATTAACATCCAACGGGGGGAACACACGCAAGTTAAAGGAAATGTTCAACGGTATTTACATCTCACAATTTATAAAACGTCCATGTTTCTTAATGGATTTTTCGAAGATGAGTCTGTATGTGGAGATGTGGTAGCGTGGTGCCCTGTTTGGGAGAGCACAAACGAACGTGAACAGGGAACAAGGCGCATGAATAATAATGCTTTTTAGAGGTTCTCATAAATTTCCCCTGAGTTAAAAAACATATTCAATCGAAACTGTGTGAGGGCCGAGGGCCGGGTGTATATGACTTGCTCTCTCTCTTTCTCTCTCTCTCTCTCTCTCTCTCTCTCTCTCTCTCTCTCTCTCTCTCTCTCTCTTTCTGTCTCTCACACACACACACACAGAACTGTTAAACCATCCCTTCCTCTGCAGGAGGAGATTATCACCTGTTAACCTGGCCAGAGGTCAAGAGAGGAAGAGTTGACTTTTAATGACGTGTAAACTGGGTCAAGTACTGGCAGGAGGAGTGAGGCAAAAACAAAATACTTCCTCTTCACACAACCTTTGCTTGATGTTTATAAGAAGAAGAATATAAGTATTGTACTTATATGTCTTGAACTATAGGGGGAAATGGAGGTTTATATTGTTGATTGTATTGTGTGGTTTCACCTTCTTATCTTGTACCAAGCTGATGCCAAAAGGAGGCCTATAAGACCAGAGCCTATGCAAAGAAAAAGTCTAATTTTAATGTATTGTCACAGTTGGGCTCCATCTTAACTATTTTCTAAGAGGATCAGGTTATATCTAATGAATAGTTAATAGCCATTTGTGAGAAAATCAAGGGTTTAAGGCTCTTTTCTTTACAGTTAAGTACAAATCTTGGGAATAAAGCTGATTATTTTTCAGTGCACGCTTGGAAAACCTCGGTTTCCATGACAGCTTTTCTCAGAAATGTATTTATTATACCCTTTAGTAACATTTGACAGAGACACTAGAATATCTCACAGCTGCCACATGTAAGTTAAAAGCAACCTTAAAGAACAACATGCAATTATCTGATCCAGATAACATATTAGTGGTTTATTTTGCAACCTTTTTACCACCATTGCTTTGCATTGAACACTCTGACAGTGCAACAGGCAGTGCTGAACTAATGGATCTCTCCACTTTCTTCAAAGAGGATTACTTTTCCTTCTGCTTAGCTTAGTTACCTCAAATCAGGATAAGGGTAAGGAGTCTGCTGTCTACAGTGGCCATCTGTCTGTGGACCGCCGGGTGCTCACGCTGCTGTAAATGGAGACACGTCTAGAGTTGGATGTTTTGATATACCCAAATGAAGTGAGGATTGCTACTCCGGAGGAACTCAGAGAATGGGAACTTGAGACTGCGAGCCAGGTGTCCATTCCCACCGTCCGACTCTTTGTGGCACTTTACCCATACAACCCCGCTGCAATGTCTCCCAATTATGACATGGCTGCAGAAGAGCTGCCTTTTGTACCAGGCCAGATAATAAAGGTAAAAAAAAACGTGGCGTCTTTCACTGTTGCAACTTCATGTAAAAGTCGTGCAGGTAAAATGGTGTGCATTTTTAATGGTGCTCTTCAAGTGCGCTGGCATGTATTACTGATATGTCTGAGTTCCTCTCTTCATCAGTTGTAAAGCTTCTTTGAAAGAACACGATGGCGTTTCCTGTTTGTGCTAGATTCAGGCCAGCTGAGGGTGTACAAAGATATGAACTTTTTTTCTTTATTTCCTGTCACCATTTCCAGCTGTGTGATGTGATTTGCCACCTTTTTCACTAAATCTATCTCGTGTCTTACACCTTTTTTACACATGCATTTTTCTTCTTTTAAATGCTTAAAATAAAGTGATAAAAATAACTCTCTCTACATTTATTAGGTGTTTGGAGACCACGACTGCGATGGTTTCTATCGCGGAGAGTCCGGTGGTCTCTCCGGTTATGTGCCAAGCAACATGGTGGCTGAAATCCCAGTGGACGACGAGTACCTGAAGCATCTACTCATGCAGCAGGGATTCCTGCCTGTGGACCACACAGGTATCAACCCTCTGTTCCTGCAGGACACGGTGTCGTAACACACCGGAGGAACAGTGACTTAGGGGTTATATAACATAACGTAGGGCTGGGAGGCTGTTTGCACTGAGCTGCCTGCTGGGGTGCATGTTTGCAGGAAGTTATTAAAGTAAAAAAAGGATATTACAACAAATAAGAAGAAATTATTCCGAAATATTGAGTGAATACAAATTTAACCACTTAAAATGTGAATGCAATTCAGTGCTCTTTATGTTATGCAGTTGTTTCTTTGAGGTTTGTGCAAATTGGTTCTGTATTTTAGCATTAAAACGGTGTGATTTCAAAGGAGCGTCTGTGTATTTTGGGCCACAGGTATGTCTCCAACACCGGATCTTAGCGATGAAGTCAGCATCCCTGATAGTATGATTGTTCGACGAATGGTGGCCCTATTTGACTATGATCCATGGGAAAGTTCACCCAACATGGACAGTGAAGTAAGCACTACGATGACACACTTATCTATAATTGTTTCAAATACAGCAAAGTGGTTTGTGCTGATGCTTCAAAACAGCAGCAGCAATTGTTTTGTACTCTTTTTGTCTCTCAAAGGTTGAACTCGGCTTTCGTTCAGGAGAGATCATATATGTGTTAGGTGACATGGATGAAGACGGGTTTTACTATGTGAGTGTCGTGTCATCTCTTGCCGCTATTTTGTTCGTACACAGACTTTTGCACACGAGATTAACTTTCATCTCAATTTTAGGGGGATCTGTGCGGACGACGGGGTTTGGTTCCATCAAACTTTCTGCAGCCGCTGCCCTGGGATTAGAAGAAAAGGCCACACTACAGTAGGATGTTTGCTACAAATGCCAAGTCTCAGTGAGAGATCAGCAGTTTTTATAAAAATATTGCTAAAGGCAGCGCCCACTCTTTCACTTTTCCACTTTTCTGTTTCTCTTAAGCTTTCGCTATCTAATAAAAAAAGCAAATAAAAAATGCCCCCAAAAATATCTTTATAAGAAGATTCAGCACAAGTTTATCTGTCTGAAATATATATTTTTATTTAGACTGCAAATCAATGAGAGTCTATGCAAGTAAGCAACTCATTGTACCCAGTATAAACAGTATTGATCAGGATGCTGCCAAGTGAAAAGAGTTCTCGTCTTACAATTGTCATAATTATTCATTTATTGAAAAATTTGAACAGAAATTACAAATCATTTAGGTGAAAAGAAATACAGAAAATCACAAATCATGTATACTTTAAAAACAATTTAAAGAAAATTAACCGGGGATGATCTTTAACTTGCTTTACATCATTTTTCATTTGTGCACTTTCATAAAAAGCCCAACATGTGTGGTGGCTGAATTTATCAAATATATCTATCAATGTATTACAATATAAACAAGGTATTTCAATCGTACCTGATGGCAATAGATAGATTATTTTAGCCTTAATAATACGCTTAGTCTTTTTGCAGACCAGAGTGTATTAATATAGTATGTACATATTTGCCTTATACCCTGTTTATATATTTCTATAAATGGCTCACATTTTTTTCATACTCAGAAATTAGGAGAAATTATTTTTTGGTTTTTCAGGAGATTATTAATGTTGTAATTTTGTTATCAATGCAATAACTGTAAAACATAAAGTGAAAATAAACTATCTTGACTTTGTACAATGCTTACCTGCTTTCTTTTATCTGTAGATCTAAGCTACTTGTTTGTACTGATATATGATTTTACAACGTTCATTTAAACACTTTTCACATTTACCATCCTATCATTTGTAATAAATGAGCACAAAACAAAATTAAATAACAAAAATGACAGAGAAATTCAGCAGGATGTCAGGACGGGCCTGCAAGTTTTGAAATCTTTCACAGAGTCCGTTGGTTTCTTCTTCTACATTTCTCTGCAGCCAACAGTATACTCATCCATAAAGTAGGAAACACTACACTGTGTAGTGAAGTTTAGTAGTGCTTTCTACTTTATGGGTGACAACACTGTACATCAGAAGCTTCTGGTCGCTCCACCACAAACACTGAAGACGCGACGGGTTGAGTAAAGGCAAGTTTTCACAAGTTAAATTCATCATCATTAACACAGTTTTGTACTTGAGAGACATGAAAACAGTTTGTTATCAGTTGCACCCACATCATTTGACAGTAATGTGGCTTGAAATGTTGCTAATATGGAATATTAATGAGACAAAAAGCAAACAGTAAAGTAAAGTAACGCCTGTATATTTTAGTGCATTTTTTGGAAAGATACAACAAATAAAAACCATCAGATTTTCAGAAGTCACTTGCTGTCAGGGTCTTACCAGCGTTTGGACTCCGAAGAAGAAAGAAAACCCAGAAGTGAACGTGATCTTTTATTAACCCTGTCTGAGCCACGTGGTTAGCACAGGAAAAGCTCTAACAGTCACACACACACACACGCACACACACACACACACACACGCAAACCATACATGCAGAGAAGTGTGTGCAGATGTGCACATGCTCATGCACGCACGTACACACACAGTGGTGGGAATAGTGTTTGAAACATATACTTAAGTATGTGAACATGTCTCTTTAGGTAAAGTAAAGACGTTTTTGAACATTTGAAAACAAAACATTTTCATATTTCTGAGAAATAATTGTTTTTGGAGACTTGTCTGTACGATATCGTAGCCTATCTATGACCTATCACCTAGAGCGGGTGGTTATAAGTCGAACTACTTCATATACATTTGTTGACTGGTTCTAACAACACATTATATTTCTATTATATTAGAGTTTTATACATTTTGTATGCACAATCTCACTCAGTAAAGTAACTGTAGCCGTCAGATGGATGGTGAAAAAAAAAGGCGAAAACAAAAGCTTCACAACCTAGAAATACTCAAAGTAATGGTACCTCAGAATTTAGCTTAAATTTTAGGAAGTGTACTTAATTACTTTCCACATCTGCACACACACACACACACACACACACACACACACACACACACATACACACACTTAAAATTCAAAGCCTACGCCCATGAAGCCCTGGCAGACTGCACTGTTGTTGCCAAGCGTGAACTCATCCCTTTTAAGGACATACAGTTATGAGGCGACACCTGCCATCAAAGAATAAAATAAATCAGACACTAAAGCAGATAGATATTGATCCAAGTAATAATTAATGTGGATGTGTACCAGTTATATCAGGAGGACAAATTATTAAATTAGTATTTATTGATGCAGCATCGAAGCATATGCTTGGACTGAAATAGCAACATAATGATGAAAGATCAAAGTAAGCAAAAGCTTCTTAGCACTAAGACTAAGTGAGCTCATTTTAGAGATGTTAAATGTGTATGTTCACATTGCCTGATGCCCAGCACCCGTCTTCAAACATGTCATATTTCACAGTCCATATTCTTCTTTGTCGATTACAGGAAGAGATTCATATCTCGTTTATATTTCTGAGAACTCATTCACGCCTGCATGTTTGTGACAAGGTGTGGGTGGGGGTTGGTGGTGCAAGGCTCTTCCCTATCCCAGCAGCAAATGTGCAATATGCTTGCAACAACAGAAACTTCGCAAATAGAATAGAGACGGGCCTGTGTCCTCTGTTGTCACGACAACCCAAACCTCAGAGTCACACCAAGTGAAATAAGAGGAAGTGGGGGATGGGTGGCGTGCACAAACCGTGAAACGATGTCCTTGTGAGAGAAAAAAAAAAAGAAAAGCAGACCGAAAGGCAGCAGATGAAAGAAAAATCAGTCTGCAAATGCAGGAATTGACAGAAAGTTTAATCTGCTGCAAAAAGCCAAAGGACAAATTCACACACTCATAGGCTGAGTCCAAATGTGGAATGCAGCAAACAAGGAATGCAGCAGGTGAGAATGACAGTGCATGCTGCAGATTATCTCAGCACTATTGCACTACACTACAGGATGTGCTTGCATCAGACATCTATTCCTGTGCATCATGGGATTATATCCAAAGTGATCTCCTCGAGTACTTAGGATGATATAGATAGAGTCAGGGCGCCAAAAACAAGCGCGGCATCTAATGACACTAGTGGGTATTATCCTCCCAGGTTGCTGCTTAGGACTGATTGAATTATGTTTTAGCAATGATGATTGATCGCACACAGGGAGATACAGTCATTTTGTTGTAAAATAGTAAGAAAGAATGTACTTTTACTTTGAAATTGTTCATTCAATCAAAAAATGTCATTGGGAGTATTAAAGTGAACCATAATTATAAGTTTACCATAGTTTTAATGGACAGCAATGTTTGTGCACACACATACCACAAAAAGCCACCATTACTGTTTCTGTCCAGTCAAACATGTAACTTTCTCATTACATCATGGCTGTGGGTTAATTAGCAAGTCACCAACAGAGATATGAAACTTCCCCCCATAAAAGGTTCTGGCATTTTTTTGTAGTCCTGTCTACAGTTTGCAACTGCACTGCCCAGAGTTTAATGCAAGCTGAGTCCAAACAGCCATTAAGACTTGATCAGTGCTGCCCCTTAGTGGATGTTAATGGAGGTGACACAGTTTGTGCAAGTGGAGTGGCACAAATATGTATGACTAAATAAACGGCAGTAAAAGAGAGAAAATCTGAGAAAAAAAACAACCCTTAGTTTAATTAATTAAGTGTTTAACATTCAAATAAACTGCTTCATCAGGAATGTGCGGATGTGGTTTGGTTTGATGAGATTTGATTGACAGGTAGAAAAATGTGACATCATGTTTTTCCAACTAAGCCCCACTCACTTCAAACAAGTGAGAAAAGCACAGAGAAAAACAGAAATCTCTTTTGTGAAACAACCAAAACGTTTCCAGCTTTGGAACACAGTTGTGTCATCATACAAGACCCTGTCACTGACAAAACAGGTTTTCAGTGCCTTTAAAATTAAAGCAGAACAGGGAGCCAATGTAAATTGGCAAAGACAGGAGTTATCTATATTCATATGTCTTAATGCCAGTTATAATTCAAGCAACAGTGTTTTGCACAGTAAAAAAGAAAAGCCGAGAAAGCTCCAAAATTCAAGGCAACAAACTTCAACACAATGTTGAGTAAGCAATTCAACTTTAAACTTAAATATACAATTTATATTTGATATAGAACAAAGATAAAATGCTTTTGACACATGCACAAGTATCTTTGTACCTACACAGAAAATTGCACCTAATAGATTCAAACATAATTCACTTTTAAATATACAGTACATTATATTTCATGTATTTGACAATCATCAATGGTCAAAGACAGCGGTATTTATTCATAAAGGTTGAGTAAATTCAACAGAGCTTTCTTCATGTAGTGTGCAGGGAGAGCGCACTGGGTACTGACATGATGAATAACGCAGTGCTGAGCGCAGCAACATGGCCGTTGGAGTAATACACCTGCCGTCCATTCAAGGGCTGCAGTGGTCTGTAGGTTTGGACCATCTGCTTCCCATCTGGAAACTGAAGCTGGGAGAATGCATCAAGCTGTAAAGATGAAATCACAACAGGGAAAAAGTACTCTGCAAGGTGATCAAATTAACAATTCAATAAATACACAAGGTGGATGCAGTGGTAGAAGAGGAAGGCTACTCAACTTATTTATTTAAAGCTTTTCTAATCAATATCTTTATATTAACAATGAACCAAATTACTACGTCGATAACCCTCGCAAAGAATTACACCCCAGTTCCCTTCAGCTCTACGGAGCGTTTTAGCATCTTTCCAAAAGACACGCAAACAAAGTCAGCGACCGGCTGGTGAACATGGTGGAGCATTTATCAGCTAAAGAGGCAGGATTCCCTCAGGAGTTGGTGGAGACCAAAAACAGAGTTAAAAGGAACGTGAAAATTGGATTTGGATTCACCAGGTGACCAGAAACATGACTCCAAATCAATGACAACGTTGCTTCGCGTGTGCTGGATGTGTAAATCGGTAACATGTTCACCAAATCAAATTCATAAGGTTTTAGCTTTGTGTCTTTACTCATTGTATCATGCTGTCTCAGCATTTGTTTGTATGCCCTACAAATGTCTGTGTGTATAATGTGCAATGCCCCTAAATGGCCAAAAGAAATCTACATTAAAGCCTTGTATCTCCAGTTTTGGTGTTTTTTTAATATAAACACTTCAGATAATGATAACAAAACCAGGAGATACAACATTTATTTCATGTTAAATATAAAACTTGAATATGCACTGTAAAGAACAGCTGTCTGATACATTTGTTAGAGTGGAGTAAAATAATAAAGTACCACACAGTCTTATACTTAAGTACTTCAGTAATTGGGATTATTTACTTTCCTCCTCTGAGTAGATTATTAGTACTGTGACAATATTTACCTGTTGCCTGCTGAGATGAACGGTGTTCTCAAACAGGCTCCAGACAACAGCTTCAGAACAGTTAGGTGTAGTGAGGGAGCCATCGTAGCGAAAGTACTTGGTCATATTCTTCTGAGGAGGAATAAGCATTTCCAGGGACACACCCTTCAGTGTTGTGCTGTTGGCTGGTTTCATAAAACATTAAGATGATGAAGCAAGAAATCTATTATTAAACGATACATTGGTTCAAGGTGACAGCTTATTGTTCTAATTGATTTATTGTTGGGTGTAAGAAAAGGTGTTTTATGATGTTGTGTTATCTCAGACAATTGCACTTTAGCCTAACACTGGAACAAACAGCTGCACATTTCGGACTCTATAGACAATGTGGCTGGAAGATAATGAAGCACAATTATCTCATTTTTCTGTGTCAGCAGATATGACTTACCAGGTTGTCTGATATATTTTAGAGCATCAATTAGGGGATCGTATTTCTTATTTGCAATCTCTGACTCCTGAAATGAAAAAATAAAATGTTCAAGTTACTAAGCAAGCTGAAATCACATTTTTGTAAAAACTGGGACATAATTTGATTCACATAGATCCTGCTGCTTAAATCGCACAGGGCTTTTCGTCAGTCCCTGGAAAGATGACAAAAAAAGAGAAGGCTCTGGATGGTAAACTGGTGCTTTGTGTGTGCTGAAGACAGAGACTGTTCTCTGAAACACATTGGAACAATAAAGTTTATTGAAGGATTTACGTTCCCGTCCTCGTAACTTTTGTACTTTTACATTAAATAGAGTTTTACTAACCTTGTTAAATGTTTATTGCTCTTTTGATCTACAAAGGTTTTGAAGATGGCTTTTCCAAAACATTCATTCAGTTTGTAATAATTATCACAACATTAAAACGGCCGTTTGTAAAGCTACCTATTACTGATTGCAAATGTCGGTGAGTGCTTTTACAGTGTTTCTTTTGTTAAACTATTTTTGTGTGTACCTCAAGGCGTGATTCTAGGGCCCTTTATTTGTTTTTTCTTGCAACACACAGGAAAAGTCTAGTACTTTTACAGTCTTTTACCCTTAAGTGGTTACACTTATGTTTCACAGCAATCTCTATTCGATAATATTTCAATACATATTCCAATTACAAGTACATGGACATTTTAACACCTCAAATTTCATAACACACACAGTACAGCTTTTAAGATGTGCAAAATTATGATGCCAGTTGATCAAATCTAACTGGAAAATATTTGATTTTGTGCAAACTTTGGGATCAAACCTGGCATCTATGAAAGTATATCTTTGTGATTATTGAGTCCATCTCTATGATACCTTGACTACAACTTCATAAGAAAAATGCTATTGTCAAGAACAACAAATTTCCAGTTGGAAGAAATTTTATGAAAACTCATTTTAACCAAACATCTTCAGATTCGGTACATACTTGTCTTACTCATATAAATTTTAATTTTAAGATGATCTCCACTGTTTTGTTGCAAGATAAACAAACAAAATGACCTGCAAGAAAAATCCCAGAACAGCCAGGCCTGTGCGGTCTCTTACAGCCTCGGTTAAAGAGTTGTATTCTTCTTTTATGTGGACAATATGCATCTGTAGATGGAATAAAATAATTAATTTATCTAAATACAGTGCACAAAATGTCTGTATCACATGTAGTGCTGATTATAACACACTTCCATCTCTATTTCCTACCTCCATTGGAAATTGTTCTCCATCAATCGTGTGTTCAGACCCTGGTACTCCATCTTTGCCCCAATGCAGGTGAAGTTGGTATGCCTTGTATGGTACAGCCAGGTTTCCTCCTTTGATCTTTATACTGGAGGGCAAATTCAGTGCAACTACAAAAACATTCAAGTCATCATTTCAAAACTCAGTCAAACATCATCTTGTGAAGATTATAAAGAGACTTTTTGGATTTGTCTAAAGTGTCAAATTTAAAAGATTATCAATGTTTTGCAGCTTCTTCTTCTCAAGGATCTTGGCTTTTGCACATTTGATATTTGGAGTCATTTCATTTTCTGTCACTATTATCATGTTTTTGCTACCTTTTATACCATATAAGATTATTGTCTCAGTGGTTTACTTCTGAGGTAATTGTACTGTGATTGATAATGAACGGAAATAATCTGGTTGTGAATTTAATGCTCTTTTCGTTTTTGCCACTGACAGTGATGTACTTACCTACAGCACTTGTGATTCATCACCAGCACTCATTATTCGATACGATATCTTGTTGTTTTCGCCCATGATGCTATGCACTTTATGTAAAGCTCTTATTTTTTGGAAGTCGCTTTGTATAAAAGCGTCTGCTAAATGCCTAAATGTAATGTAACAAGAATAAAAACATTTTAAAAAAGCAGCAGCAACTCTTTTACAACAACAAAATGAAGGTGTTTCATTCCTGAGACCGTATTTATTACTTCCTTCTTTATTTGGGAGTTGGAGCAACATGCGAGTGCTCTGCAGTTACAACAAGTGAGTGCACTAAATGCTAACGCAGGATGCTAACATGCTGATGTTTAGCAGGTATATGCTAATTAGCAGTCAACACCAAGTGCAGCTGAGGCTGAAGGACTCGTCTTTGGTTCTGCAGGTAATTGGTCGTAAAATCATAGGATCCCCAGAGTCAGTGAGATTCATCCTCTGGGGATCATGAATGTCAGAACAACATCCATGTAAGAGTCGTTGAGATATTTTGCTCTAGGCCATAATGGTGGATTGAGCAACACTGGATCACACAAAGTGGTGTCGCCAAATATTTAAACCTTCAGTCCACTTGAGTTATTCCACCACTTGTTACGCCACTAAAATAAATAAACAGACAGGATTTAATTTATTTCCCCACCAGATTTGTAGTCGGAGCAGTTTAGTGGACTGGAAACACTTCACTGAGGAGGAGTCGGGTCCATTGTGGGACTTCAGCCTTATAATGTCCCTGTTTATAAAACCCTGGCTATGATCTTGCCTGGAGGACTGTAACTGTTAAGTCTGTTATGCATTAAAAAAAAGCCTCTGCGATGTTTGTTTGAATCTCCGGTTTCTCCACGAATCCCAAATGTGCATAAAAACAGGTGGACGCTGCTCAAGCTGCTGCCCACTTATCTCACGTGGGGCTTCAGATCGCAGGACTTCAGTCAGTGGTCGGTGACATTTGGCCAAACGCTCCACAGTGACACACGTCTGTCCTGTTTGGGCCTCAGGCAGCTCAGAGAGTCATTACGCAGCAGTCGGAGGGAGTTTTATTGCAGTGGGATCCTGCTGCTCTGCAAATGAAACAGTTCCATCACTGCAGCTTGAATCAGCCCCAAACAGACGAGCTAATGTGCTAACGTAGCCTGGCAACAACAATGACGTCAATAAAAACAACAAAACAGACTCAAGAGCCAAGTAAAGGGAATGGAAAGTTCCTCAGTATTAAAAAAGAAGTGTTTGGCAGGGAAGAAATGATCAGATAATTGATCTGGAGACGCAGGTGTTGAACTAAACATGACAACAAACACTTGTGTTGTTGATTAAAGTCTGTGAGACGTTAATCACGCACGCCCTCCCAGAAAAGACAAACTGTCTGCTCTCGTGTTTTAGATCTATTAAGTTATTATACAAACGATGTTACACTAAAACAAAGCATCTGGGATATGCAAGCTCATCCCAAACATGTAGCGTTCTCCCTGATGTAATGAATCACCAACCCTCATGGGGAAACTCAAACATGGACCGCAGGCTTTACAGCTTTACAGCTTTACTGCTGCAAAAAGACAATTCCCCTGCAAACTGTTATGATGCAGCAGATGTTAGTGCGCAAGAAAATAAGTAAGTAAAGCGTCATAAACTAAGTGAACTTATATCGCAGTTCTCTACAGCAGGCGTCACTAAGTGGTTTAAAATTTAAAAAAGCAATAGAGACATAATATAAGAATGTGAAAAACACTAAACAAATTGCAGCTTCAGCTGAAATCAGGTTTCAATCCCCTTTAGTTTTAAGGTACAACCAACAACTGTTTAACAGACCAGCTCCGGAAGAGATCACATGAATCTTAAATTGGATCCTGAATTTGAAGTGAAGCCAATATCAAGAAGAAATCAAGACCGGTGGCACTTGAGAACCTTTTGGAAGACCTGGTCCAAAGCCTTGCATCATCTTTCTGCGCCACATGTAAGCGACTGGCGATGTCTTGCTGAGGAAAGGCAATAGAAAGTAACAAGATGGTATCTAGAAGGGAGGGGGTAAATAAACATGCTGCATGCTGGTGTCCATTCACAAGGGGGTACATTTAACATATCATGAACCAATGCATTCCTTCACCTCGATGGCACAAATACGGATGATATTATCTAACAGGATTTTAGATGTGGAGAGATTAATACATGTATAATTAGATATCATCTTAATAGAAGTGATACATTAAAAAGTAAATATGCTTCTCTGCTCAAGCTGAAGCACCAAGACCAGAGCCTTATTGTACACCACAAGATGAGGACGAATCAACAACTCTAAGTCCCTATAATGGTAGTGTAGGGTCATTTGTTGGTATAATAACATGTTACCAGATGCATTTGTTTGTTTGTTTCTTATACATATTGATATTCTAAAATTCACATTTCTACCCACCAAGAAGCATAAATAGGAAAAACTAGAGGGGACCCAGAGTAGAACCCTGTGGCACACCTCGAGGAGAATAAGCATTTCATTGCTTGTGATGTTTGAAAATGTATAACATGCCCCCTTTAAACCTGGCATTGGTGTCCACACATGCAGAACACACTGGAAACGGATCAGCCCGACCACACCAAGATCCTCTAGATCACTTGTTTCCTTTAGAGACCAGTTTTAATTAAGGATTCTGTCATTTTTGTAGGTTTGACTCACCGGTATCACAGTTGGGTCCAGACATCCCCTCCTCACACTGGTTGCAGTCCGGTCCGGTGAACCCCTGCCGGCACACGCACCTCCCTTTCACGCACCGTCCCTTGTTGTTGCAGTTGCTGGGACAGCCTTTGGCGGCGCAGTCCGGCCCGGCGAAGCCAACACTGCAAACACACTTCCCGTTCACGCACTTCCCGCGGTTGCTGCAGTTGTTGGGACAAGCTTTCTCAGAGCAGTCTGCACCGGTGAATCCATCATTGCAAACACACTGTCCACCAACACAGCGCCCCCTGCGGTTGCAGTTTTCTGGGCAGGAGTTCTCAGAGCAGTCGTCACCGGTGAAGCCGCTGTCGCACACACATTTACCGTCTACACACCTTCCGCGGTCGTTGCAGTCATCAGGGCAGGTTTGTTCCAAGCAGTCTGGGCCACCAAATCCATCACTGCAAATGCACTCTCCGTTTACACAGCGCCCCCTGCTGTTGCAGTTTCCTGGACAAGCAACCTCAGAGCAGTCTGCACCGGTGAAGCCGCTGTCGCACACACATTTACCGTTTACGCACCTGCCTTGGTTGTTGCAGTTGTCGGGACAGGCCCTTTTGGAGCAGTCTGGTCCGGTGAATCCAGGATTACAAACACACTGTCCGTTAACACAGCGCCCCCTGTTGTTGCAATTGCCAGGACATGATTGGTCCGAGCAACTGGGACTTGTAGAGCCGCTGTCACAAACACATTTACCGTTTACGCACCTGCCCCGGTTGTTGCAGTTGTTAGGACATGCTGTCTTTGAGCAGTCCGGTCCGGTGAACCCAGGATCACACACACACTGTCCGTTAACACAGCGCCCCCTGTTGTTGCAATTGCCAGGACAGGATTCATCCGAGCAGCTGGGACCTGTGAAGCCGCTGTCGCACACACACCTGCCGTTCACACACCTGCCCCGGGCGTTGCAGTTGCCGGGGCAGCCTCTCTGCGAGCAGTCGGTGCCGCTGAAACCCGGGTCGCACACACACTGTCCATTCACACACCTCCCGTTGTCGTTGCAGTTTCCGGGACAGTTGGACTCGCTGCAGTCCGCTCCACTAAACCCAGGGAAGCAGACGCACCTGCCGTCCACACAGCGACCCTGATCGCTGCACTCGTTGGGACACTCCGGGGTGATGGAGCAACCTGCACCTGAAGCAGAGAGAAAGAGACCGTTTTTAAGGGGCGTGACTTTTGTAATTGTCCTGCTAGTTAACCTGCACGTTTCAGCAAATGCAGACAAAAAGCAGTGCATGCAAATAAATATCCGTGGTCTTTTATGGTGGATAAACATGTAAATCTAAGTCTTATTGTGCATAATAAACTTCTTTCATTCTATCAGCGGTAAATGTTTGTGTTGTTTCCTTTTTGTACAAAACATAATGTTTATAATGATCAAAGTTCATTTTCAGCAGGTTTTGATATTCATCTGTGATCATTATTGTTGTTGGGGTGGGGGTGGTGGTGGTGGTGGGTGGGGGACAAACAAAGAAAATGAAAAACACAAGACATCTTTTTGATGTTCTGACATCCAAAAACCAGATGTCTGAATCCTGCAAAGCTTCCTGTAGAGCAGCGTTTCCCAGCCTCCGGGTCAAGACCCCTCAAGGTGTTGCATAATGGATCGGAGGGGCTGCGAGAGGACGCGATTGGTAGAGAAGAGGAAGAAAAACAGATTTCTAATAAAATTGTGTTTTTTTTTGTTTTTTTTTACCTCTTACAGA
>JAVQJL010064203.1:0-17115 GCA_036024295.1 Nannoperca obscura | reverse complement strand
AGAGAGAGAGAGAGAGAGAGAGAGAGAGAGTTATGGCGGGGCATTTCAAATGTTTCAATGTCAGGGCTGTGGGTTACAGCCTCACAGGTTCTGTGTCTCTCCCTACTTCTCTCAGTCTTTCCCCTGCGTTTTTCCCTTCAGTCCTTCCTTTTTTCCTCTTCAATAAAATTTTTATTTATTGTATAACAATATAACATATATTATTTATATATTAAATATATATTTATATATATTATATATATATATATTTATATATTATTCCGTTGAGTCCGTCCCTTTTTCCCCCTCTACTTGTTGCTGGACTGCCACTAAAGGCTACAACTCCTTTGTGTCTTCAAACTACTGACATCTAAAAACATAACCCATAGAGACAGAGTGCATTTAAGTCCCGCCCACACCAGAGGGGGATTCATCGCTCTCCACTGACTTTGCATTGTGTGAAGGGTCCTCCTTCTCACTTCGGTCTGCTAGCAAACAACAGAAACAAGCCTAAAAGCTGCTGTGTGTTGAGATGCACCACCAACAGGGTAAAGAACCAGAACTAACTTTTTATAAGCTGCTGAACTGAAAAACCGAACCTTTAGGACAGAAGTGGAAAAAGATGTGAGGCATCAGCAGGAACAAAACTGGGATCCTGACACACAGAATGTCTTTGTCTGCAGTAAACATTTTGTCACTGGTCAGTCAAACATCCAAATGTCAGTTTAAGGCTAACTATATTGCTGAGTTAATCATTTTGACAGTATGCAACTTGTGTAGTGGAATATGTAGTGAATGTAAATCATTTTTTCAAGTACCATAGCAAACTACAGCAACAGCTTGAGACTGAGATAGACGACAACACTGAGTTTGTCCTCTCTGATAAAATAATCCTTTGACATGTTGAAATCTAATGTTTTTAACTAGCTACAGACATTATGTTAGTGTTTCAGCTCTGGGTTGCAAATTGTGGTGCTAATTGTTTTCCCCTCCTCTGGGTATTTTGTCTCTATGAATTTATATAGTTATCCCTTAGTTACGTGTGATTTTCTCACAGTAATGCTGGAGGATTGTCTGCTGTGATTTTATTTCACCACACTCTTCCACTTCCTTCACAGTGCTTCTGTGCAGTTTACCTATGAAGTTCCTCCTTGCGGAGGAGTCCTGGGCTTGTTTCCAACCTACTGGCCAGGCCATCAGGACGGCGTTGTGTTTCATTCCTCCCAGTCCTGCTGACTGGATGAGCAGGGAGAAACCGTCTCGCAGGTTGGATGACACCACCACATGGGAGAAACCCTTCATCCGTTCCACAACCATGGCTGCTTTCAAGTTCTGCAAGGACCAAGTGGAGTAAAAAGAAAAGATGGGGAAAGAGAGGGAAGGGACGATAAAGAATAAAAGGGACACATTTCTCTTCATCTGGGATCCAGTTTTGGCATATTTAAGTAAACTTAATACTCTGCCTGATGCCCCTTAAGTTTTTCTTTCTAATATTTGTATCAATGTTTGTTCTATATCACTTATAATAATATAATATAATAATAATAATTTCAATATCACTATTAGTTGTTGTCAATTTGTATTTACAACAGAGTTTGGATAAGAGTTTGACAGAGTTTGCCACTCCAAATGTTTTTATATTTTTATATTCCTTTAATGTATGTATTTACCTTGTACCTAGAAGCAGGCATGTATGCATATGCAGATATATTGTAAGTATAAACATAACGACACTGGGTAAGGCTAAATGTGACCTATTGTTTAATTAATAAAAAAAGATTTCTGCTTCTCTAGGTGAATGTACTCCATAATCAGGTGGGAGGGACAATGTAAAAATAATAATAAATAAATAAATAAAAAAGGATGAGGGCTCTTGGCAGCCTCTTTACCAGCTGGCTTTTATTGTACATAAATGGAAAGGACAAAAAATTTGAAACACAAAACATATTGCAGTCCAGTATAAAACCACCTTTAACTATGACTTCAGTAATAAACATATAATTGAATTTAAACATTTCTCGACAATGTTACACAAAACTGAACATTATACACTTTGTAAAAGTAGAATTCATGGCTGAGCTGTTGTAGTGAAGTGCAATAGATTGTGTAGGCATATTTAATAAAGTGGCTAATGAGTGTATGAGTTTAACATGTAAGCACACAGTTTTCATGGTAATCCAGCAGTTGGTGTTCTCTAGTCTAATAAATATAACCTCACTTGTTGCAGGGGAACTAGCATTTAATACTGGGTAAAGAAAAGGTGAAGTTTCCCTACAGTTTTTTTTTTCTGGACAACAAAACTAAATTCTGATGTTGAGTCGAATACAACAGTGGTATTCTCCAAAGTCACTGCTATCAATCCTATTTTAGTGTAGAGTTTGCATGCTCTTCCAGTATTTTCTCCCACTGCTACACTGAATAATATGAATTACCTGTATTAAGTAATTGAGTGGGACAGACTGCCTATCAATCTGTGCTACCTGGCTCTAAATGGGTGCTGGTACCCATGAAGTACATGCTGGAATACACAGCAGACCTGAGACCTGAACACTGGAAAGCCATGCAGAGCACTAAACAGGAAAATTGACAAACCTGCTCCCCGGTCTTGGCATCATTGCCTCGGGTCATGTAGGTTCCCTCCAGCACCGAACAGACGATGGTCAGTCCTTTTCCTGCTTTAATCTGTGTAGCGAAGGACAGCAGATGAGGGTGTTTCACTGCCAGGTCTGAGTCCAGCTTACACAGCACCAAAAGCTGAGGCCTGAAGAGAGAGAAACAATGTAGGTAGTGATAATAGACACAAAATATATGATATAAATTCAAACCACTTACATGACAAGTAGATTGTATGAGTGCACATTACATAGCATTATGGGAAAATAAGATATATTAAAGTTAAAGTGCACTAATTACACATCAAAGTCTGCTTAGAGTTATAGGGAGCCCTACTACATATGTGAAAAGGCTGTAGCCTTTCGTGGCTCCAGAGGGAGCTGTGTGAAGTCTGTCTAAATGTCCTCAAGTGATGACACCAGAGTCAGCATCAGTTGGGTGACTACAGCTGAAGACTACAAGTTTGAACTTGAAACTTATGGTGGATTTACGGCTACATTAGCCACTACTAGCATAGCACACCTGAATCTCTGACTGAACTGTCAGTGGTTGAGGTGCGTTATGGGTAAAGCAAGCACCTGCTTCTGATGTACAGATTCTGAAGCTTTTCTTTTAAACTGTCTATCATGAATCCGAAAATGTTACACTGCAATGCTAAATTGGTGCTGGGTTTTTTTAAACTGTATTTTAGATCTATGTGTTCCTTATTTGCCTCTAAACACAAATGTTTTTATTTGTTTGGACTATATTTGCATAGATTTGTGGAAACTATTGTTTTAATGAAAGCAATCCAAACACAAGAAGGAATAAAGACCACACAAATAACACTTCAAGTTGTAAAGTATCAATTTCACCTGGCTTCACTATGAAAGTATATCACAACATACACACACACCCACCTCCAGTTTTTGGTGTGTAGTGGTGCTTCCTCAAGCCGGATGAGAGCATAGCGTGCTGCATTTAAGGACAGGCCCCTGATCCCGTCTCCCCATTCCTTCACTGCCCTGAAACCAAAAGGTCCAAACAGTAAAGTTTTACTTATTTTCTAAATGTTTAAATGCAGATATTCAAAGGTTTCATACAGTCTAAGTGACAATATGTTAAGCTTCTTGATTCTTCTTCTTCAATTTGCATATAAATTCCCCTATTTAATATATAACATGGGAAATGAAATGGGAAAGTAAATTATAAGGACAATTTATGCAAAGGTAAATACATATTACTTTTGGGGCATTTACTGTAATATTAATTTATTATTTCATAAAATTTTGATTTTGCCAGTTTTGATCCTCCACAGTTAACCAGAAGATCATAACCAAATCTGCCCTCCTGGGTGTAAGGAGTCGCAAACAAAGAACTTGTTGCCAGTAATTGTAACACAGGATTTAATAACTTGATTGTTTCAGAATCAACTTCCAAAGCAGTTATTTCAATGGTGCAGTAACAATGCGAAGACAGTGAGAGTAAATCAAAGCTGTCATTATTTTCTTCTGTGACATTAAACAACAAAAAAACGCCTGTGTTATGTTGGCTGTGTGAATATCTATCTATCTATACATCGAGAGAGAAATAGTGAGAACAGTGGCTACTAGTTTGGCCTGGATGCTACCAGTAGTGGAGAGTTTTAAGCAGTTTTGATTTGACCTCTTGACCTGAAACGTCCGGACTCACCCTCTGTACTCAATGTACTTGTAGATACAGCCGGCTATCACTATGGCAACCAAGGCGTAGTACCAGGAGGAGATGAACATGAGAGAGAGACACAGGCTCATCCCCAAGAAGGACAGAGTCCTTCACACGTATAGAGAGTACATAATATTAATACCAATAATTATTTATAAAGTTTAAAGACCAAAATCTGTAGTTTTAATCAAATACCTTTTTGAAGCGTAGATCTTACATAGAATTTGCAAGATATATGTTTAGTTGGAAGCTGTTCTTACCAGTGGTAGAACTTGAAGCGAGGCCTCCAGTTGGGGGTACGGAGCAAAGTCTGGACAGCACAGGCCAGGTTAACAAACAGATAGCACATGAGGAAAAACCTGAGCAGACACACAGACGGAAAAAATCATTAAAACGAGAAATCCAAGAAAATAAAGACTTAAGAATGTGTATGTATTTTCTACAGTGTTAAACCACGTGCATGGAGAGGATGGGGGCCACAGCATCCAGAGAAGCAATGAGGATTCCTATCTCACAGATCCCTACTGTCAGCAACAGGGCCCACGTTGGCTCGCCATTAGCCTTCCCATGACCAAAGACCTGACAAAGAAAGGAACAGAGAGAGACACATCCTATCACCAAGTTCAAACAGTACAGTAGCTGCCAGATCCATATATTTTTATTTGATATAATATACAAAGCATTGTTGAGGTCCATTGTTACGGCTGTAATGTGTTTTTTATTGCGTTTGGTTCTGCTCTCTCTCCTGTGCTCCTTCAGGTACCACCCTCCCCCTTCTGCAGCGAGTGATCGAGCATAGCTGGTTCCACTTGCTCATCAGGGTTGGGAGTACAAAGACAGGGAGAGGAGATGTGTTGTCACTCCAGTAGTGTAGCAGCGAGTTGTAGTGTACCAGGATCAGAAGTCTTACTCCCTTTATGGAGTGAGTGTGTTTTCTGATAAGTAATTTATTTGAACTCAAGTTGCGTTGAGCAAAAAATAATGACCCAGTCAAGTTCTGTGCTGATTTAATTTCTGTGATTGCTGTGATACACAGAGAGCCATTCAAGGCCAAATAAAAAAGTAATACAAACCAAACAGTAATTTTGCGTTTGGGCGTAAAAAAACACAGGACTATAAACTCTCTAACACTGACCTGTAAGAACGGGATGATGCCATCCCGAGCGATGGCCTGCAACAGCCGGGGGGCACCAGTGAGGCTCTGAAGCCCCGCCCCACAGCAGGAGAAAAATGAGCCTATCACAATCACCCAGGGTGACGGCCAGGCCAGAATACCAATTACAGGGTTCTTCTTTACGGAGTACCCAAACCTGAAACACCCACAAGCATTACATTATTAGACTGTAATCTGTCTGTAATCTGGCTCATTATTTAAATAATTGACTATACAATGGCTGAATAGATGTTTTTCATTTTGTATACCCTATGTAGGAACTGGAAAAATTGACCAATTTACAATTTACTTTTCGCTTTACTGTAAAACACTAGATATTGATTGTGAACTTTCATTATTTCAATGAATTATTCTTTCTCTAAAACCAACAATTTGAAAGAAAAAGCTCTTTATTGCCTACAATAAGCCCTAAAATTCCATTTGGTTTCTCTACAGCATTCCAATGAGTAGGAAGTAAATTAAAAATACACTTACTTGTCTCTCAGCACCACTCCTTCAATACAGGCTCCAAACAAAACCACACAGGAGATGTCTGACCATGAAGTTAAGATGGAAATAGCCTGATATGTGACATTATAACACAAATTTCAAAAAAAAAAACTAGTAAAGTCTTGCTGATCTCTGCCATCAACTGATATACCTCCTACACGTGCATTTGTAGGATTTGTAGGATGTGTGTCAACATGCAGAACTGTATCGGATCAGAACACACTCAAAAAGAGTCTAGAGGATACAGATGATAGAGGTGGTGAGAATAGCCAATATGGTTCCTATTGGGATGGACCTCTGGGCATCTCTGAGATCACCAGACCTGTTCGAACCAGCCATTATGCCTGAAATAACACACACACACACACACACACACACTAAAAGTTAGAATAAGTGGTGGAGGAAGAAAACAATCTGCCAGCCAATTTAAATTATTTCGACCTGTTTCTGCTTCTTTCAAGAACATTTTAGAAATGAGAGAATAAGAAATCACTGCTTTAGAATCAAAAAAATTTCACCTTATTTTAGAAAATCTAAAAACTAGTTGACTTCTATTAAAACAGCATGTGCAATGGCAGATTGTTTCACTTGTTTTAAAAAAAATAAGACATTTAAGGCTCAAATGCCTTGGTAAGCTGAAGATTTTTGCAGTGTTGCACTATTCAAATTGTTAAGTAACCCAAGCAATCAGATAAATACAGAAGCCCTGAGAGGAAAGTGAGAAAAATAATTCTGGTGATCTATTTTCTTAGTCTGATCTAAATGGTTTCTCTCCTGCGTTTATGACTTAAGAACAGGTGAAAAAACTTTTGCCAGGATAATTTTACAGCATCTAAGCTAAGTACATACTAAGTTATGTAACATTACTGTTTAATAAACAACATCCAATTCTATATCATTTGTTTTCGAGAAATTAACCTCACCTGAAAGAAACATGAATGCTTTTTAATTTAGAACATGGGGCAGTGGCCAAAATTGGTACTACAACAACAAAACCTTTTTATTTCACCTGTTTTACAGATAAAATGTATTTTTAAGGAATATAGAACAATTATTATAGAAAGAAAAACGTCATCTGTCATTTAGTCATAAATTAAGGACACTTAGAAAATGAATCACCAGAATTAATATTTTCTCATTTGCCTCTCAGGGCTTCTGTAGTTACATAATTTTTCTTTGAAATGTAGTGAAGTACAAGGTATAAAGTAGCAGAAAACTCAAGTAAAGTACAAGTATCTCAAAAAGTACAGCACTCGAGTAAATGTAGTGCCACCACAAGTTAGAGTAACTCAAAAGCTCGTTCCACATTGAGCAAATAGTGTCAGTATACTTATTGAATGTTCTGAGACTCCTGACATATTAATATTTGTTTGTTTTGTACCTGTGACGGAGGGGAAGTATATTCCCACCAGTAGAGTGAAGAAGGTGCTGATATCACTGTAGACATAGGCCTTCTTTTTGTCGCTGACCATGTCCTGTGTTTCTACTGAAGGCTGGCCTTTCTTCTCAATGAAGCTACCATCTGGACCATATTCACCCCACAGGTTGTCTAACGAATAGACAAGAGGGAGAAAAGCGTCGTCAGCTGAATGAACATTGGTTTCATTCTGTGGCAATGAATATCTTGTGGGCAAAGTTGATTATTTAACTTGAAGGTGGCACAAGACAAAATAAGCTAAAGGAGAGGTCAGATTCTTTCCCTCTCCCCTACTTCTCACCTTTGATTACTCCACTCAGCAGCCCAGGTATGGCCTGTATCTCTGTCAGGTTGTTTAAGGTGAAGTATTCATCACAGGTTGCGTTGGGATATTTACTCTCACAGAAGAGGTTCCATAGTTCGGTGGTCACGGTGATGTTTTTCACGACCTTCATCTTCGCGCACGTTTTAAACAGGTCATTGTTCAGAGATCGGTTTCCCAACAGACAGACGCTGTAGAGGAGAGAGAAAGGGAGAAAGAGTACTTGGTGATGAATTCTAACAACTAACGTGCAGGGATACTTTTGCGTCAATACAATGGAAGAGATCAATATTGCATTTTGTTGATAGGAATATTCTAGTTTTGAAAACATGTCAATGCTAAATAGGTATTGGTTTTTTAGCTGTTAGTAACTCACTTAAACTCTGGTGGTTCGATCACCGTCTTGATGACTCCAGCATAAGTGGCCATGATCGAGAGAACCACACAGGCCAGAAACACCAGAGCCAGTTTGTTCACATACCTGCAGAACGAACGGGAATAAATGTGAGTCTGTATGCTAGTCTGTGTGTGTGTGTGTGTGTGTGTGTGTGTGTCTGTGTGTGTTTGTTGTGTGTGTGTTAGGATACTTACTTCACCCCTACAAACACTACCAGCGCCATCAGGAGCAGGCAGCATGTGCCGTAGACACGCATATTGTTGAGCATTGCTGCATTTTCACCTTCTTTAAACACGGTTGCTGTTGGAACAATGTACGTCTGGCAGTGGGGCAACAGCAAAAACAGAACAGAGTGGACATTAATATACAGCAGAAGTGGCACTGATGTGGCTGACCTCTTGTCTATGAGTGTGGTAACATACCAGCAGAATCTCTATGGTACCCAGTATGTACATGGATCCAGCGAAGGTGGTTCCAAGGTAGAAACAGAGGCCCACTGCTCCTCCAAACTCTGGACCCAGTGATCTGGAGATCATGTAGTACGAACCACCGGCTTTTGAGAAATTACATTCTGGTTAGACTTCCACCAAATGTATTCCTGTCATGTTTTTAAACGTTATTTTGTAAAAGTTTGGTAATACTTTATTTAAAATTTTTCCAGGGGTTTAATTTCTAGTGGGGATAAGGGTTACATGCCAGAGAAGCTCCGAGTTGATCAAAATGTTAATATGCTCATCTGATTCGCCTTCAGTTATGATGCTTTGGAGCAGTGCAGAGGGAAAAATAAATCTTCTGCCCTGTGTATCGCCTCTCAGGCAACATACTGCCCTGAAATTAAAGCCCCCCGCATTTCTTGACAATGCTGATGATTTACATTGTTTGACAGATATTCTTTTGGCAATAATTACAAAAAAAGTAAACCACTTTATTGTCCTAATGAACCTGTATTTGGCGATAATGAAAATCAGTGTAGTGATGGGATTGATGTGCCTTTTCTTCAAAGCCACACATGCAATTATTACCCGCCCATGTTTTCCCAGGTCTCCCCAGCATCAGTTTCTGTATGATGTGTGTCTGTACTGCCTATGAAAAAAACCTGTTTTGCGTCACATTTCTAGAATACAACTGAAACTTGTTAACTGAAACCGAATAATACAATACATACACATGTTGTGTCTGCAGTTCACCACAGCGCTGTGGCCGCTGTACACACTGATCACAAACTGACCAAACTAGAAAGACAGGACTTCACCATGTTACTGGACAAAACATTTATATCATTTGAAACGCTCTGCCCCATTATCTTTTAAAATGTCTTGGAAAAATGTACCTGATTGTAACAACACATAATATTTTACAGTGTTCTATCCTGCCAAGAGTTGGAGGCTGTGTGCAATTGTAGCCACTGAAAAGGACATTTACAAACGTTGAGCCATCGTCTGATTTCACATATCTCTGATACTGACACGTAACCTGGTGTCTGTAGGTGATATAAGGAGGTATAGATATCACTAGATTGACTGCTGTGTATTGAGAAGATATGATTGTAACTATATAACTGGGGTCGTTCATGACTCGGCTCGGTAGTCGCCCACGTCATAACGTCACTATACGTCTGTATACGGCTCCGCTTTCCCAGCAAGGCTAGCGCCAACTGCAATCACAGTAGCAACAATGGCGGACTCTATTGTCTCTTTACAAGTGTTGCTCCTAACTGGTCGCCGTGACTGCTATGGGTGGCTTCCGTTCAAGAAGAAATATAATTAGCTAACACGTTATATACGTATTAACACCGAACGTACATTTTAGTTGGTCACGGTAATCCCGACATAAGTGGTTCTTGTTTCAGATTTTCTTGGCCGAGAGACCGTTATTTAGGCACCAACTCCGGCACTTGAACTGACTTGGAGAAAAATGGGTATTAGTGTTTTAGGTTTATTTGTTGGGGCTTTATGCTGCCTGTGAACACTGTAAAAAGTAATTTGATCTGGTTTTATTTCCAGAGAATTCTAAAAAGACACAAGCACTGATCATTGAATACATATAAAGCAGTAAACAGCAGTGCTCTTTGTAGTAAAATGGAAATTAAACTATATTGAGTTTAAGGTTCATGTTTTTATTGAACATGATATATCATAAAGTTTCAATATTTTAGGGTTAGTGCATTAAAATATTAAAATGCAGCAATTTACATTACATGTGAATACTTTCAGAGGAGTGACTATAGGTACGATCATCAAATGATCAACAACCAAAGAAAAATAACAAAGATTATTAGAAAGTTTGAAATATAAACATAATTTTGTGTAGCAGAAATATGTTTTCATCTGCTCTCATATCTTGTTAATCATCTCACAAGCCCCTAGATTTATCCTGTGATGCCAGGTTAAAAATCACTGCCCTATACAACAATGCAACTCCCATATCCTGATTCATATTCAAGTTCATGAATGTGTGTTCCGTCTTCCTATTATTACATCAGAAGTTTTTTTTCTGGGAAACTTCCTGAGAGCTTTCTAAGAAATTACAGGGTCATAAAATAAGGAATCATTTTTCTTTTCTTTTTGTTTTGCAGTGTCTTGGTTGTGTTATTATTCAATCGCCATAATATATCTACATAAGGCTGCTGGTCCGTGTAAATCACTTTGCAGTCATACAGGAAAACACTACACTTTATCTCAGTTGCAACTGCAATTTCAAGAAATTGCATTTAAATGTTGACAGTGAAATAGAACAACACAACGAATGCAACATTTCATAACGTACCTGGGACAACTCCATTGGTCGCTATGGCACTCATTGATATGGCTGTGAGCAAGGTCTGTGGAGAGAAAAAGGACGAATGTCAAGTTCTGGATGAAAGACAAGAGGTGAGGTGTGCAGGCAGAAGGTCATTTCAAAAAGCTGTGATTTCACACTTGGTTGTTAAGTCACATTTTGCTTTTTGATAAAGTATATTATTGTCACTCATTAGTGCATGCATCTGCGTATCATTTGTAGCCCTTGATAAGCGATGACCAAGGGGTGGAGGAGAGACAATGTTGCTGTGTGAGAACTTTTTTGTTTGAATAAAATGGCAACATTTCAGTTTAGACGTGAACTATCTGATGAAAACAAGCAAGTCATTCAATACAACTTATTTATATAAAACTTTTCAAAATCAAGGTTTCATTGTACTTCATGGTTACAAAAACATCAGAATACATATTTAAATCAAAGATAAGCACAAACTGTTCACAGAATAAGAACAAATTGGGACATAGAGGCATAAATACAAGGCCTTTGAGAATAAATGGGTGTTAATGTGTAAATGAATAAACTTGTACAACAAGGACTCTCACCAGATATTAGATGTCTGGGATACCCAGCGCTATTAACACATTTTAGGCATAAAATGTCAAATGATTGCAGTTCAATACCCAGCCCTACTAATCCCATTTGACCTAGTGAAATGCCCAATCCAAACCCATCAGTCTCCTAAACAGCACCACCAACATCACATCTTCAGCCTCGGTCATCTCTTTGGTCTACAGCATCAAACATAGCGGGTATATATCAGAGGAGGGTGTGTGTGTGTGTGCAGATTGTTCACACCACATCACATGAGTGTTGTGCAATTAAGTTCAAACTGCTCAAACAGTCAACTCTCTGTTGGGCCGCGTGAAGCTACTGACGTACGAACCGTGGTTGTAAATAAGATACATTTTCTGCTTGTTTTTGAGGGACCCTCTGCCGAGCTCAGGCTCAGGAGTTTACGTTAATCATCACACCCTAAATTCAGAGGAGGGTGTGTTGATGAGGCTCCAGTTTGTCTGCTGTGCCGTAAATCAGAGACTCGATCTCAGACACGCCATTGTTCCGTTCAGGCATTTATAGAACGATAGAGATGGCGAAGAGGAACTTGTTTGTCTTTCCTTGACCAATTTATTTTCCCTAAACTGTGCTAAGTACACTCTTGACCCAATATTTCTTCCTTCTTGGATTTGGATTTACAAAGTACTCACACAAATGCAGCACATGGAGACGATGGCGAAGGATCCCAGGATTCCCGCTGTGCCCACGATCCAGGTAAGACGCAGAAAGAGAATCACGCCCAGGATGTTCTGCATGCAGGGCAGGTAAACTCCAATGAAGGTTCCCATTTGGGGCACCTGGGGGTCAGGAAACACAAATACAGAATCAACAGGTTAGACAGATGATTCCAATGAAACCCAAAAGATCAATAATGAAACTGATCCTCTATCCTTTTATGATCTGGGAAAGGTGTGCTAATGCAGGTCAAACCTGTACTATGACGTGTTTTTGACAGTGACACAAAGTCTTGGGGCAGATGGAAAGATGGCCTAAAATACATCCATAGAAACCTTTATGACCTTATCTGAAATCTTCAGATTCCTTTTTAGGGCAGTTGTAAAGCACAGAAGGTTAAATGCAATTCCAGCAGGATTTTCCTCGTTTCCTTCATTTTAATTCAAATTACTATGGATTGTTATTCAGTGCATTTGACATGTAATGATTAAAGTAATCTCCCTTAAGTGTGTTTATCATATTTAGTATTTTAAAACTAGGAAATAATGCTAAAGATTTTAAGCAATATACAGAAATACTATGCTTTGAATAATAATTTCTGTCTGATATGTTTTTGTCCAAAAAGAAGTCAAATCTCCTGGTAAACAAAAATCGTTTCCCTCTCCCTGCTTGACAAAATCCCATATGCAAATGCTGCTAGACATAAGATGTCTCCTACTTCACTTAAAAAGTCCATTCACAGTGTATATACGTGTGTGCTGGAGCTTTCAAACTCCCACATTCAAAGTCAGCTCATACATCCACATCTTAAACCACACAGACAAACTTTGCCCCTTCAGTGGATTAAAGTGAAAACAGCCTTTCAGTGTCAAAGTCTGAGTAGTGAAGCTCAAACATCCAGGTGAAGGAGTAACAAGCAAAACACCTCTTCTAGTGGAGGGGGACTTCAGAGTAGATCGTCTTCGGTACAACACAGCTGTTGGCTCGTCTGGCCCTACAGATTGAACTGACTGATTTTGATGCTTTTAATTGGAATTAAAAAGGATTATCAACAACGATTGTAGTTTTTTAGTTTTTTAGTTTTAGCGAAGTGTGCCTAAAAACAGTCCAAGCAGAAAATAATTATTCTGTATTAATATTGAGCTCATCCCTCTCTTCTATATTATTTACAGCATACATCACACTGCACAAACACGCACACCTTTGCTACTTTCATCCCCCAGAAACCAAGTGTACGTACCATTTTTTGAGTTACAATCACTTTGTCCTGTGCTGTGTCCACTGCACTCAGTCGTCTAAATGCTGAGAAGGGCCTGATGTTGATTTCCAGATGTCCCACATCTTCCCTCTTGTGCTACTCTGTAGCTTTCTCTCTCTCTCGTGTGTTTTTCTACACCCCACACCCCCACTCCTCTACGTTGTCTGCCTTGTTTTGTTTTTGTTTTTTTTTGTCTCAAGCTTCGGATCTGCCCCCTTCATGTGCACTCTTAAAGAAAAAAGATAAAAAAAATACACAGCTATCATTCAGGGGGCGGGTTCCAGTAATCAATGCTTCTACACAAAGCTAAGCAGTCCAAGGTCCTGCTGTGCTTCACCCAAACACTCTGGATGTTGCGTGACAGCAAGACTACCAAGGAGGCAAGTACTCTTGTCATAAGAGCTTATTCTCAATGATTTCATTTGATTCGACTCATTGAGATCCTACTGTCTGCTGCAGCATGTATTATTGCCACCAGTAATGTGGCTGTAGAGTAATCTTTTTTTCTGTGAATTTGGGAGACGTTTAGGGAATTTACATACAATTGTAATTTATACATGATGGTTATTTTACAGGCTGATTCTAGCATATATTATTTGAACAACCTACAAAAATACAGGATTCTGTATTTCCTCAACACAACTGTATGTCCACCAGTGTGGAGAAGACTAACCAACATGTGAAACTAAATTGTTTTTTTATTCTTATCTCATGACCAACAGACTTGCTTTTGCAAAGCTCTCCGACACTGATGATACGTGGAGACAGTCCATTTGTTCCCACACACAACTGATTTTACGGCCCAGATGGTCTTTCTAAAATATATACACCTCACTCCGTATCCTTATATACACATGTAAACTTTGAACATCAGCCCGGTCTGGGAAAACTGTGATCAGTGGCTTCATGTGCATGTGAACATGCAGCTCTGTCTTCCTGTGTGTCAGTTTGAACACTTATCAGCAGCACAGGTGCGCCAGCTGGCACAAAAAGAAGGGAACACCTCCACTGTCCACCTCCAGCTGGCGCTCAAACACAGCCTCCCACACCACAGACATAGTTCTGCTCTCTGTGAAGACTGAGGGGAAGCTGAAGTACTGCTTTTCAGTGTAGCCAACCAGCAGTAAGAAGGTGGGGTTGCACAGCTGTGTTTTGTATCCGTCCGTTCTGACCACGACCTTAACATGAATGTTACTAGTCAAGTGTGATTTCAGGTTTTTTTTTTCCCATGCCAGGCAGCCCATTTCCACCACACGCCAGGCTAAGCCCACAGGACATGTGATTAACCTTGTGACTTTGTTCAAAGGTGCAACAACTACAGTTATCAAGATGCTATCCCAAAATCAACATTAGCTTGTTTGAAAAGCGATGATTGTGTGAGCAACACTACTGTTCTACAGGTCAGCAGAAGGTGTTAGGTCAGTAAACAGTTGGTTTAACTAGTATTTATTTGGTGTTAGCTGGTTTTTCTTTAAATGGGCTGCCCGCTCCACTTTCCGAAAACTCAATTGTGTCACATGAACAAAGCTTTCACACATGCAGCAGCCTGATGATTTCAAAGAAACTGATAAACTACACTCTGAAACCCTGACATCGGTCATCGTAAGCTACTGGACTTGCAGGACATGTGTCCAAGATGTGTCCAGTGTTGGACACAGCCATGTGAGAGACCCACCTAAGGTCTCAGAAAACGAGGGAATACTGCTTTATGTGTAATGATGACTTCCAGACATGGGTTTGAGAGAAACGTAGTTGCTATTTGTGCTGAATTCAAACACTTAGTCAATGAATCAATTAGTTTAATTGTCGAAAAACTGAAAATGAATCTGCAACAATTTTATAATCGATTAATTGTGATTTGTTTTTAATATAAATTCAGTGGTTAAATATTATATTTGATAGTTTTCATCTTTTTGAAATGGAATTTATTTATCCATTTTAATTATGTTTAAAAAATGCAGTAAATATTTAATTAAATCTTTATTTTTTTTAAACCTACGGTGCACTCATAGGTACAGTATACAAACTGACACTATGTTTTTTGTTGTTTTGGCTCTGTACTTCTGCATTTGAAATGAAACAAGTTAAAGTGTTAACTTTAAGATTTCAGGGAGTTTGAGTATGTCCACGTGTGCAACTAATGTAACTTATCTTATTACGTTCTGTCCCCTAAAACCACGGGTCTATGCATAAAAAGGGCTACATTTCCCACACTGTTGATCTGATGTGAACATCAGATCAACTGTTAACACAGACGTTATCATCTTATACAATCTGCTGACATACAGATCCTAACACGCACAAAAGATTCACTGTATTGATATTTTCTGACTACACTGGAAGTGTTATAAAATACATCGTAAAAAATAATCACCAAGGTACAAATCTACAAAAATGAAGTAACTCAAAGTTGTCTTTGTGGTAACACCCATGTCATGACATACGGTGCTGTTTTGCCATACAGCAGTGACGCAGCACCCGTCTCCGACACCCAAATCGGATCCAATAAGATTACCCAGTGATATATTCTCCAGCCCCTTGTCTTTTGTAGCTGAGTTCATAATAAATGTCATAAGATGAAAAACCTCATCACTGTCTCACAACTCAACAGTCCATTCTTTAGATTTGTTTATGAGCTCCTTTATCTCCTTCTGATATCATCAAAAGGTCAAAGTCTTATTTGACACCAACACACTGTACTGTTGGTCTGAATACGTGCAGCCTTAAAGATTCCTCTGCCAATGCAGGCCTCCATTTTTTTATGCACAAGTGTCCTTTAGATGATAAGAAACCTGCCAGAATTGTTCAGTTCTTCTTGTTCCTCCAGTCGATTGTTTGAGCTTCACTGTACAGAATGATGTCAGTGCAGAGTTTGACACTAGAAGGATGTTTTCAGGTTTATCTGCTGAAACTGGAAAGTTTCTATGTGCTCACTGAAAATCTGATTTTAAGGGGCGGGCCTACGAGCATGATTAGTTACATCACAAATAGTTTGTGCTTGAAGCCTCCAGTGCACATACACTGAGAATGGACTGGAAGTAGGAGACATCTTGTGTATATGTCATTTCAGAGATTGTAACAAGACACTTGTTACTTGATACTTTTTTGTGAAAAGAACATATCAGATACAAATTATTATTCAAAGAGCCATTCATCCACATGTTAAAACCTTTTTAAAAATCAAAACTGAATGCATGCATCTGTAACTATCATCAAAATTTCCACCAGCTCCAAAAAATGTGTCCGTACCACGACAGCGACCCTCCTGACCCCATCCTCATTCTCGGCCTCCTCATGCTCGCGGACACCCTGGGTCAGGTTGGTGTAGTTGGCCAGCTTGTTGAGAAGAGATGATACCATAGGTGTGCTATCCATTTCCTCCTGCAGAGAGACAGAGACAAATGCATAAATAAAAGAAAACACAGCAAATTGATTTCTATCAACACCTTAAGACCTCTGTACAGTACAACTACTGTGTTGTGCTGTTAGCACTCTGCAGTTCCACTGCTAGCAGGTGCACACAGACACTTTAATGCTAATTGCCAGGCTTTTAACCAGATGTGACCACATCACTCCTGTTTTAGCCTCCGTACACTGGGAGATGAAATGAAGAAGAAATGGGAATTAATTTCAGGCTTCATGGCTTTGCTCCTTGCTATATTCATGACCTCTAGTACCTTATAAACCTGTACAGTTTGAGGAACTCATGCAGAGGTCTTGTAACTATTGAGGTGTCCCATCTTAAAAAAGCTTT
>JAVQJL010064196.1:0-42745 GCA_036024295.1 Nannoperca obscura | reverse complement strand
TGTGTGTTTGTGTGACTGTGTGTGTGTGACTGTGTGTGTGTGTGTGACTCTGTGTGTGTGTGTGTGTGTGTGTGTGTGACTGTGTGTGACTCTGTGTGTGTGTGTGTGTGTGTTTGTGTGACTGTGTGTGTGTGTGTGATTGTGTGTGTGACTGTGTGTGTGACTCTGTGTGTGTGTGTGTGTGTGTGTGTGTGACTGTGTGTGAGAGAGTAATTAGTCTTATCTCTCTGCGCTGCAGATAAATGTCGTCCTGTCTCTGTGATAAAACGTCTGCCTGAAGTTAAAGGTCTGAATCAGACAGCTCGTCTCTGATTGGACGATCAGCTGATGGAAACACAGCTGGAGGTCAGCGACACGTCACAGAAACACACAACGTAATCAGATAAACACACTGAGGAGGAGGAGGAGGAGGAGGAGGTCCAGGCTGCTGTCCAGCCTGTTTGTGTGGGCGGTGGAGTGACGGGGCCTCGAGGCCAATCACACTCTCTGGGGGTCTAATCAGGGAGGATGGATTGATCGGGATGATTGATTGGGGAACAGTATTTATAGATCAGAGCTGTTACAGGAAGTCCAGGATCAATAGAGAGAAGCAAGTTTAACATAAATAAAGTTACAGAGTCGACCTGCGGAGGAATAAAGTGTTTAAACTTTTACTAATTGAAGCCTGTGGATGAGGAGGAGGTGTTGGTGCAGCAGGAGGAGGAGGTGGTGTTGGTGCAGCAGGAGGAGGAGGAGGTGGTGTTGGTGCAGCAAGAGGAGGAGGAGGAGGTGTTGGTGCAGCAGGAGAAGCTCCTTCCTCCACCTGCTGATCCTGGCGTCACCTGAGTGTAGAGCAGCTCGACACACCTGGAGACAGATTCTCCATTAAAGATCGCCTTCTAACTCATGATGTAGAGCACAGAAGATTTAGTTATTGATCTCTTCTGTGGACGCACCTGCAGCCTGACAGACTGAACTCAGGGCACAGGGAGAACAATGATGAGGTCACTGGAGCCGAGCAGCTTTATGAAGAATCTTTATTTAACAAAAATAAACGAATCTGACGGACAAACACTGAAACTGTAAAACAAAGACATGCAGAGAGACAGCCAGGTGTGTGTGTGTGTGTGTGTGTGTGTGTGTGTTCAGTAGCAGCGCAGGAAGAAGGTGTTGCAGGCTGTTCCTCTCAGACAGTCGCACAGTCGACCGATCCGAGGTCCATGTTTCATCGCACAGCGCTCGCCCACATCACACTGAGGGAGAGAGAGAGAGACTGTTTCTATTGGCTGATCTCAGGTGACCTCTGACCTCCACATGTAGAGAACCTGTGAGTGATCAGGGTAATGAAACACCTGCGCAGGTGTGAACGTGACACAAACAAACACCAGGCAGAAGTTTGATTGACAGCTGTCAGTCATGTTCTCACCCGCGGGATGACGCTCGCTTTCTTCTCCACAGAGACACCGACGCTGCTGTCAGCTTCATCCAGGAAGCCCTGCAGAGCATCAGCCTGAACACACACACACACACACAGAGACACACACACACACACAACAGGCACAACACACACACTTCAAGCATAATTCTCCCACTCAAGCCCTCGTTCTTCTTACTACAAAGTGTTCCACTTAAACTTAACTCTGGCAAGCTGAAACAGCAGAAATGTAAGTAAAAGGGATTCACTCGCACTTTGTAATCAGAGTAAACTTGCAAGTCAAGCTTTTTCTCTTCCCTCTTTTTTTTGGTGCAGGATTCCAGAGTGAAACCACACGGTCCTCCGCTCTGTGCTATGTGAGTCTGGAATTTTCCTCAAACTTACACAGGGGCATGGAACTCAGTGTGCAAATGTACATATAGCTGCCCTCACACGCATATAGATGCTTAAAGAACTTGCAAGTATACACACAAATTGTACAGTAAGATCTGGCTTTCTCTTGAGGATTTTTATAATCTTACCCTCAAATCTCTGCAAAATAACAGCAGACAGTGTTCCAAAGTTGGCTAAACATTTAATGAACATGAGTCATTTGGTGGGCATGGCTATCCAGAGTTCCTTACAGTACAAAAATGGTCCAAGAAGGTAAATGAATCCCTCACTCTGGCAGAAGTGGTGCTTAGCTCTCTCCGTTGAGCTACACAGGGAACTGAACGCATAATCATGGCAGTGAGTGCTGCTAAGTCATGGTGCATGGGACCACCAGGCACATAACAAAAGCAGTGAGGAAGAATCTAAAATTAGCAACTGGATTTTTCTTTGCTGCAGCATTTATCTAACGGTGAGAGGAAACCAAGGTCAGGGTGCAATGATTCTCCCTAATCTTGGCAAAACTTCTACAAATCCAAATGAGTCAAATTAATGTTTTGAAGATGAAAAAAGAGAACTCACTCCAGCATTTCCCTAAATAATGAGCTGGAACAACATGCAGTTTAAATGTAATGATTGCAATAATTCATTGTTTGTTTGGATTTCCCCCCCATGTTTAAACAAATGCCAAAAAAAAGCTCAGCTCTGTCCATTCATATCTTCATGTTTGTCACATTTGTACAAGAGACATATAAGCTGTAGATGATTTAATTAATGACACTAAACACACACACACACACACATTCTAATGTTGTGTTGCTGCATTTGCTGAAACATATCTTTAAATTACTTATCATGAAGCACTTAATAAGTTCTCAAAATGACAGAGTTGGATTCTATGCAGACACCATCTGTGCATGCCTATAGTATCCAAGACACAAAGGAATATGAAAAGGGGGAAGTCACACTTGTTGTAAAACCTTCAGAAAGGATTTTAAAAAGAGGCAGAAAGGGATTTTATTGCACATTCTGCAGCATAATAACCATTTCACAACGAGATTAAAATAATATGCTGTGGTCTTTTCCTAGCCTTCATGGAATCAGATTTCACCCAGACCTTAACTGTGGTGCCAAACAATACTTGCCAAAAAATGTTCTTGCAAAATGAATATTGTATCAGGAATGATTGGGGATTCTCTGTTGCTTTCAGCTGAACAATATTGTAGATAGACAGATCTCAGACACGTTGGTTCAATATGAAGGTTTCAGTCCTACCTGTGCAGGGAGAGAATCTGGCTCGGGCTCGTCCACTAGGACCTTAGGATCTCTGGTTGGTCCCACGTCCCCGGCTCCTAATCCTACTGCTTCCCCAATCTCTCTCTCTCTCTCTCTCTCTCTCTCTCTCTCTCTCTCTCTCTCTCTCTCTCTCTCTCTCTCTCTCTGTCTCCGGCTGCCTGTGTTGAGTGATTGACTACTGCTTCATACAAGCTGCCTCTCTCTCTTTCTCTGTCTTTCTCACTCACTCCTTTGCTTTTTTTACCCACTCAGCTGGATCACACTGAGAATGTGGAGAGAGAGAGAGAGAGAGAGACTGTGAGCAAAGTAAAGCTGATTCTCAAGGGAGCAACAAGGCTGCGTCTGGTTTAGCATTATGCGCACAAACACACACACACACACACACATATACACACGACTAAGGCTGCAACCCCGCACTGGTCCCCTCTATTAAACCAATGCACTTCCTCCAGAATATGCCCCTAACTGGCCTGATGGACTGAGAAAGAGAGAGAGTGTATCAGGTAATATCAAAAATGATCTGATGCTTTGGCAATATTGTCAGTGTTACATTCATGCCAATAAAGCAAAATCGCTTTTGAATTGAGAGAGAGAGAGAGATTAGGCATCTAGGTGGCACGGGGACCAAACACTCCACCACCACAAAATACCCCCATGTGTGCGTTCGTCTCTCTGAGTTTGTGTTGCATCATGCTCCCAGAAGAAGGGAGATGCCTTTGAGATGTAAATCTTAGCAGGTTTGTTCCAAAATAGTCTTGTTCCACTTCCAACATCTGCCTTTGATTGCTGCATCAGTAGAGGACCTTTCCTTTGTTATCAGGCTTTTGAACAATGTTACCATGCATGTTGAAGGCAAAACTTGACACCCATCATCTGGACTGCATCCTTTCACAGTAGTGTAAGAGGTTGAACCAATCACTTATACAGTGTTGGTACAAGACATATTCTGTCCTGCTACTTTCTTTCCATGCTAGCAATGTCAATCCACTGAAATATCCCAACAACTACTCGATGGCTTGCCATGAAGTTTTAAACATACATTCATGGTTCCCAGAGATAAATCCAAGTGACTTTGGTAATCACCTGACCACCACCATGAGGTCATTTTTGCTTTGCAGTGAGTGTAGTGAGGAAATATACATAAATTGTTGTATGAACGTCCATAATATCAAAACATACATTCATGGTCCCCAGAGGATGGGGGATCAGTTTTAAACTCCTGGTGTCTCTAAAGGTAAATTCTGTTTTTGCAGATTGTTTTGCACTACAGTACATGTGTATATTTACTAATGAAGCAGTGAAGATCCCCACAGTGGCTGGACACTCTCTATCACTTGTTGTAAACATGAACCAGTTGGCCTCTCTGACACAGAACAGCTCCCACAGGAATAGTTTCATCTGCTAGCAAAGGGCATTCTGTGTAATTTTTATGGAGCCAGAGTAAGCCCTGCTAATCAACACATTGCTGCCTGCTTTGTCCGTCTCTTCTCGTCTCTTTGTTTCTCTTCTCTGGATCAGCACTGAGTGAAACAGCTCCATATTTGGATCACCATTCTGCACTGACTTAAATGGATTGTTTACTGCCAAACACTTTAAAGGCTTGAGGGCACTTACACCAGTTAAGTAAGTAGGAGGAGCTGAGATGGAAACCTGGAGGCTTTTATGCAGAGGCTATAAAAAGCCTGTCTGTTTAGCAACAAATGGTGGACATACAGTAGCCCTCAGCCCTCACCACCCCCCCTAACATGCAAGCACGCATTGTATACACACAAACGTAAAAAGCATGCATGTATATCAGGACACTCAAGACATCCAAGTACCTCCATCAAACCTAGCATGCATGTGAGTGAGTGTATGAGTGTGTGTGTGTGTGTGTGTGTGTGTGTGTGTGTGTGTGTGTGTGTGTGTGCCCAGAGATAAGAAGGGCTGTTTGTGTGCCAGGCCAGCTGTGTTGCCAGTGGGGAGATGAAGGATGTTCGCCTTGTTAAAACGCATTAAACACATTCTTTAAAGAGCCAGGTCAACATTTGAACTTAATGCATCCTTTTAAGACACTTGTACAGCCTCTATATAAGGCTAAACTATATAAATGTCTGAATAAATCTTTGATGGATGAAAAATTTGTGAATCTGGCTAATTTTGTCAGGTAAGGCAGTTTCAAAGCATGTTTAACTTTTTTAATATCTTCCAATATTTATACTAGATAGCATGTCAAAAAAACTGCAAACAAAGCTTACAGAATTTAAGTTTCAATTCTCTACAAGTTGCTAAATTGAAATGAATAGAAACCAATGTCTTCCTGGGACATAGGAAATCCATTTAAATGCCATTATAATTCATTTTAATAGTATGCTTAGTTGTCAGTCATGTAATGTAAACATTGAAATGCCCTATAATTAGGCTAAAGCTGAATTTCCTCATTTCCAGCTTCTGCCACAGGGAAAACATGTTGTAAGTGGTGGCTGCAGAACTTTCCTGCCCCAAGAGTAAAGGAACAACTCCCCAAATCCTGTTGCAAGGACTGCACACTTCATTCCTTTAGTCTCTGGTGTACAGAAGTGTGTATGTTTGATGTCATAAGCGGCACACAATGAAGCAGGGGTATTCCAACCCTCACAGAATGTGGGTGCTATAGCCATGTTTTGTTTGTTAACTCTGCTTCTTACCTCTCTCTGTTTGGGAATTTGTCTGTCTGCATCTTTTTCTCGCTCAGTCGGTGTTCCCTGCTCCTCACAGTGAACAACAGACTGGAAACGCATTTGAACAACACATGTACACACAAACGCAGACGTACGGATGCAACTATTTATACAAACCAGACACCATATCTCCATCTGCTGTGGCTATAAATCTAAATCCTATTTAACACTGAATCCCTCCTATTTAGGTCTAAAGCACAGATGCAGTCCACACTCTTCAGGTCATTTCTCACTTCAAAGACAAAAAGCATTAATCACTCTTTAGACCGGGAAATTGTGTCATCTTCTTTTCCCCTTTTTTTTTTTCTCAGTCTTTCTCTTCTCACTATTATATTCTTACTGTTTATCTATCTCATTTTATCTTACTGTGTGTGTGTGTGTGTGTGTGTGTGTCCTTTCCTCTTTCCACTTCTTTTGGTGATTTATTTGTTTTGCATAATTTCTTTCTCTAACAATCCCTCCCTTCCTCTCTGTTTTTTATTTTCTTCTCTGCGCCAGAAAAATGGCTAGATGCAATGAAATACACTGAAAAACTCTGTTACAATCTGTTAGCCAAAGTGTGGCATTACGTTGAATAATCACTGTATATTAATAATACAAATAATCTTGTAATTGTGCATTACACTGTGGGATATATGTTAGGAATGTGTCTGTGGATAGACCAATGAAGGATGCAGAAAGAAAGAAAGCATGAAAAGAAAGAAAGACACAAAATCACGATCAATGAATCGTCTTCATATCTAAAGGATGGATTATATATAACAGATAAAAAGATCATAACATGACTACAGCAAAGTGCAAAGACAAATGAAGGTTGGACGGGACATTTAATACATCTAAATAGGTGTCAAAGAAGAGAATAACACTTCTGTTTGTAGTTTAATGGGCTGCAATGACAAAAAAATAACTGAACTGTAACTGTGTGTTGAGAAAAATATCTGCCATTAATCCAGGCTAAGACGTTGTTTGGATATAAATTGTCCAAGTTGTGAGCCAACTGAGTGCCACAACTGATAAATGAATCCTATCTAACTGTACTGTAAGTCAACAAACTGGAATTTTTTGCTTTACTTTGCCAGATAAATACAGGGAACTATCAAGAGCGTGTAAATGGGTCATTTAAAAATAATAGACAAAAAAGGACAGATAGTTAAAGGCAACGTGATAAGATGATGGCATGATATATCTCTCGTAAAGAAGAAATAATATAAAGCTTGTAGATGACATTTATTGTTGGAAAACCGACCTTGCAGCCAGAGCATTGATGGTTTGAATCCTTAGAAGGAGTAGATACACCCAGACAAACCAGAGCAATGGCCCATAGGGATTGTGTTACATGCACTGCATAGTAATAATTGTTTTTACATCATCAATGAATCAAAGGACTATGCGTAATGTGAATGAGGTCATTCGTAGTGATGAATCCACAAAGAATTATCATCCAACTCTGCACTTCACAAATGTTAGGTTTTGGTTTTACAGCCCTCAACTTACAATAACTGTTAAGGTTCACTCTCATCGCTGTCATAAGAGCTGTTTAAAGAAAAGGCTTTGATTTAACGACATGTATGCTATCTGCCCAGCATCAAGGGCAGAAGACCATAATTGACTAGCAGGTAGGTATAGTGGAGCATTCAGCAGCTGAACGCTAGATATTTTCCCTACGAATTGGTGGAGACCAAAGCAGAGCTAAAAGGAGAGTGAATACTGGACTTACATTAAACAGCTGAGCCGTTCTCTGTTCTCAAAACGTCGCCATATCAACTTATATGGTGATAATATGTCAATATTATGTTTATAGCCTCTTCCGCTGCCCCCAAACAACAACAAAATCAATAAATGATGCTTTAAATAATATTTAACATTAATTATTTTACTCCCTTGTATCAGGTTGCCAACACTGACAGTAATAAGCACCAGATGGAAAATCTTATTTTTACATGTTGAGAGTAATGGCTTTGTTAATGGCTAAAATTACATTACATTTAGCAGACGCTTTTATCCAAAGCGACTTCCAAATCAGGAGCAATTGGGGGTTCAATGGCTTGCTCAAGGACACATGGGCAGGGATCAAACTGCCAACCCTACAATTGATGGACAACCTGCTCTACCTCCTGCGCCACAACCACCCAAGATTCTTTGAAATCAACCATTTTATCATCATGCTTTCTCTTTTCCCTCATAACAATATCCCATTTCAGAGCTATCACTATTACTGCGTCGCTCTTCTCCATAATTAGATAAAATCGCTGTGCAGAGAGATTGTTCTCTCTGAGGGAAAAAAAAACGATGTTGAACAAGAACAAGCTCATGTTAGTTGCTACACCTTTGGGGAGTATTTAGGGTGGAGAGGATATAATATTTACAAATTCTCCCATGGTAACTTCTGGCCACTGCCCAGCTTTACTGTTGCTGAACATTACTTACTTACTCATCCTGGTTTTTTAAATAGACCTTCAGACCTGAACCAACAACCTGCTGGTCAAAATCATGCCTGTGTAACCCCCTTTGCAGACCAGACAAAAGCCTTAATCAAAGTCATATTAGCCCAAAGGCTACATAACTGTTCTCCATGAGGGAAGTGCAGAGAAAGGTCACCATGACAAGTTATCCAGCACCGGAAATTTACTCTGCCAAGCAAACATTAGTCCAAGGAAGCACCATGTTTTCAGAGGCTGGAAGAAAATAGAGAGTATTCATGTAAAATCAATTTGCTAAGAAAGGTTTAGCTGCTCGTGGGCCTTTGTGTTATGCTGCCAAGTCTGGGGGAGCTTACTTTAAAAAGATCCTCCAAAAGGAGTTTGCAACATGACATTGTGGAACCATTTCAAGGATTAGGTGTTAGTGTGATCTTTATGAGTGTCAGAAAGTTGCTGAACAAAGTAAAATCAAGAAAATGTATCATTGTTGTGTTACTGTGTGTAACAAGTTACTGTATCTTCTCTCCATCGGAGATGAAAGCTGACTAGGAACTAGGAACAGTACAAATCACATTTAAGTTAACTTATAATCAGTTGGAAAAGTGAAAGTAAACAATCTATATTTTGTGTCCCTTTTCTTTTATGTTTTACAGCTGGGGATTAAAAAAGTGAAAAGAATAAGAAAATGCTCTTATTATTGCCTGTGTCTTGTAATTTAATATTCCACATAAAGGGGAAGCAGAGTTTTTAATGAGTCATATTTTATGAAAATTAGGCCAATTCCATAATTGCTTAAAGATGCTGAAAGAAATGTCAGTGTTGTTGTCTAATGTAACTACAGCACATTCAACTGTTTGAATTAGTAGAAGTGTGGTTAAGAGTTGCTTTAATGTGTTGGATTCAAATGCTCTGTGAAGAATCTGGAAATATTATTGAAACGTTTTTTATGTGTTTTGGTTATTTTATAGTGTGCATCTGTATTCTGTAGTTTTCCCAAAACTTGCCTGTCAGTTATCCTCATGCGCTTTTATCAACTTAATATCAATACATTCTAATATAATACATTTTACCCCAAGATCGACACCTTTACACAACTCGGCAAGGGATGCTTTACAGACTTTCTCCATACGTTCTGCCCAATAGAACAGAAAATGAAAGAGTAAACATTAAAGAACATGGATTGTAAGATGAAAAAGAAAAGATACTGACATTTTCCATAGAGATAGAGAGCAGAGGAAGCCTGCAAGCTACATCTTGTTCTGTGTTGCTACTTTGTCCTTCTGTCCCCTCTCTCCTTTACATTTATCTTGTCAAAATAAAGTTTTGATTGTCGCTTGCAGACTGCAGATACATTTACTAGTCTTAAAGGGTTCTTCCATGCTCATGCATGGATTGCATGTAGAAATACTGTAATATTATTGGCTGAGCTAGTCCTCAACAGAGGAAACTAGCCAGTGAAGCATATTGATGCACAATACAAAGTAGCTGATATTATAAAACTGCAGTGTTTTCTACAGGTTAGCTAGCTACCCTGTGTGACGAGAGATCATGAATCCCACTGAGAATCAACACCCCTCTCTGCATCTCAGCGCTGTTTTCAGATTGTTGTTTTAAATTTGCTGTCTCGTACGGTTGAGCCCTATTGGCTGTCACTGTCCCGTCCATTTTGCCAGTTTACTGATTTGCATAGCTGTCAAAAGTTGACCTGGCTCCGTCCATTAACTCAAACAATCTGTTTTTTCCTGCAGTTCTGCTTCAGAGAATGTGTGTAATATCCTATCACCACATATTACTTCATTACACTGCTACATAAAGAGTAAACCCACATGACAGCATCCTGGAAAGAGTGAAAGTAACATATTGGCAGTTTGTTCCAAGCATAATTGCTTTGACTGAGGAATCTTTGCCCCCTCTGCTCCAAGGATGATGTGTTCTTTAGGCACTGGAGTCTGTATGGAGAATATCAGGGGTAGATTGGATTAAATTAGACCTGGAAAAAACTTTCCAATACCTCAAGTTCTTTTCAGTCCACAATCCATACTGAGTCGATTTAGTCTACACAAGGGATTTAGTCTACATCCATAACTAGTTTTATTTCTGGATGGTATCTGTCACCGACTGGCTGAACTTTTGTGTTGCTAAGGTATTCAATGTCCAGGGAATTAAGCAGGATTTGGCTATATGTTACTGTAGTCATGAGCTACAGACTACAGAGTATCCAGTACATACAGATGTGTTCTCTGGCTGGGAATTGTCTTACGTTTAAGTTGAAATTGTTTCAATCACCTTAAGGATCCTAAACTTATTTCAGCTCAAGACTCGTAAAAGATACTCCTATGTGCTATCTGTCTGGTTCCAGTGTTTCCACCCTTTTTCTGATGTAATGGCCCTGTCCATAACAGGGATAAGCCATAAAATGGAAATTCTCAACTTGGCCCCTTCAAACACTAAGTCTAATTTAGCTAATGACAAAATATCAGTTGTGTTATAGTGAATAAACCAATTAGGAGACACACAAATCTAAACCAGTTGTCTGAGCCTGTGAGGTGCAACAGATATGGTGTCACTTTTCTCTTTTGAGTGGAAATGCAAACTGTTAAAATAAACACAACAAATTGGAGTCTTGAAAACCAAAAAAGGGTGCTGAAGGAGACTCCTGCTGGTTGGTTGGGCGTCCAGAGAATGGTAGCAGGATAAAAAAGGTATATTGTAACTGTTTGCTGACTTTTATAAACGGCGCAAACCAGTTTACAACAGTATTGTCCAGTTTCTGGCACACAATTAGCTTGTAATTTACAAAAGTAGAATGAAGAATGAAGTCAAATTGTTTAAATGGAATTTCCCACATTTGGTGACAAGTGGATAGGCAGCTTTAACAGACTGTTGTAGTGAAGAGAATGCTGTGCCTGAGGCCAAAGCTTGTCGTTTAGAGTCATTCAAAGTATCAATCATGCTTTTGTTTTGGCAAGGCATAATTAGTTCTCCCAGTTGCTTTTTTCTTTACTTTGTACCTGTGGCTCTTCTCTGGTTGTGTGTGGGCTTCAAAATTGAATTAAAGATTTTATTACATGGATTTAGAAGTAATATACTCAGGCTGCTAGTTATTATATTCATATTTGCCATGCACCATCTGGCCGTACCCAAATCTCGTCTCCCAAACAAAGGCTGTCATTGTTTAGTTTATTATATTTATGGTTTAGATGGTTTGCAAACTTTACTTGTGCTGCCAGCTAGCTGCCATTTGGAAGTAATGTAATAGCAGCCTTGCTACCTACTGTCACCATTACCAGTACCTTTCCAGTTTACTTTAACTATATAAAAACCCAAATCTGCTTTGGATTTACCGTATTTTCCAACTTGAATCTCTTCTCCAAGCTAAGCTGGTCGAGCAAGCTTTGATACATTTTTTTGCCTCAACAAGTTGCTTATGATTCATCTGTGCTGACTTTTGCAGGACTGAAATTAAAGGACACATAAAATCAGAACAACCAGGTGTCACCATAATCACAGGTCACATACTAACACAAGGCAAGCGCTGGCCTGCTAATAATGGACTAAACTCAGATCTCTTTCTCTGTTTATCTGGCTAATTGTTTATGGCATGGCTCTGCCCCGGGGAACCAAGATTATTAGCTGTTGAAGTTAATGTCATCTATTTACCAGAATTTTCCAGAATCAGTGACCTGTATTGAGTGTGTAGCACACACCCACACACTGTCACGCAGCAGTCATAATCATTTGCAAATGTAACAAGCGTCTTTCTAATATGACAAACATATCAAACACTGTAGTTTTTGGAGAGAAAATTACATTTATAGCCTCTTTATTGAAAATGAAGCATGACTAGCCTTGGAAGAGGTTTCTTAGGAATCCAGTGCTGTATCCAGGAAGCATAATGAGAGAAAACTATTTAATGTACACAAGTTCTATTGGGTCTATAGATGTATGGTCCTAGTCTGTGACTATCAAGTAATATTTTAATTAACTCCATTTATTTGCTGATTTATGCATTAAACAATATTTGTCATTTTAAGATTGTCTTGCCATGCCAAATGCAACACTAAGACAATGGGACAATATTTAGCTTTGAAATTATGAATATGATATAATTGAGTATTACTTACTGAAAGCATAGAGTCTGTTTTCACAGCTATATCAGATGTTTGAGGTAGTGGAGTAGATGTAATATTTAAATGTACCTATCTTATTGCATGTAGGAACTTAATTAAGTCTAGTATTAAGTTGAAACCATAATTTCTGTGCTGAAATGATGCATTTATAAAAGTCTGCAGCACAATGGGGAAGATTTTAAATTAGGCCAAAGGTCAGGACCAGATACAGAAACTCACCTGGAGGGAGAGGGATCAGTCTCTTCTTCAGAAAGGTTCCATTACTTGGGGAGGGCATTATGTAGCTTCAGAAAACACAATACCATACCAGTACCATACCAACACACCATACCAGTGTCTCCTTATTTGTTTTGCAGCTTTGTGATAACCACTGGCTTGGGCATATCACGCAAGCAAAGTTTTACATCTGTTTCCTTAAATAGATCTTTTATAGAGATTCTAACTTTCTCTTTAAAGTTGTAATCTGTGATTTAATAGGATGGCAGCACCATAAACCTCAGCCACTAATAGGGGCTGTGGTGTGTCACAGTGCTCTGATGTTGTGCCACTTTGTAGGCCATTGCAAGCTGTTTATAGCACCTGTCACACAAAGTGCAGAAATACACACACACACTCATACTGTGTTTGTCGTAAGATGAACTTCCCCTTACGTAGCATATAGTTTTAGTTTCCTAATTATTTCTTAACACAGCTTTAGTTGACATGTATATTGAATAATTAATTGCAAACCACTGGCAGTGATCTTTTGAGAATATTTTCCATTGGACGTTATCAATATTATGTTTGGCAAGTGGGTACTTTTCAGGACACCGAGTCAGAAAAAAAGAACTTGCAGGAGCAGGCTGTTTATGTCCTTTACACTCTACAAATCATTCATCATCACTGTAGTAAATACAAGCGTGAAACTGGTTTATTGTTAATGCACAACTTCCAACAACTAAATACCGACTGTGTTGTCAAACTATGACAGAGTGAGTTATTAAATTGATCACAGTTTCTGTGAGCATGTCTGTATGAAGCCAAACAGCTCATTCCATGGAAGGCATAAAATATGACTGTACAAGATCCTCTAAAACCCACATCCATTGTTTTCATTTTCAACCCTCTACTTCTTTCCCTTATCCAAATGTTCCATTTGCACAACAATCCCTTTCCATTTTCTTTAATCCTTTTGTTGTCAGTCCTTTTTGTGAGCTTCTGTCTTTTCGTTCTTGTCCTCCTCTTTTTCCTCTGCTCTTTACCTCCCACTTCCCTTCTCACCCTGCAGAACTCCTGTCACATGTTATGCTTCTTTTTATACCTTGTCAGTCGTCCTCTCATCATGCTCTCCAGTAAGGCAAAGTTTTATCAAGTAAGGCAAGTTTTAGTCAGGCCAGGACATTTTTAGGTACAGGCCACGAGCTAGCTGGAGGAGCGCCAGAAAGAAGAGGAGGAAGACATTTTTTTATAATTATTTATACACACTTCATGTATACATGATCCAAACTGGGTTTGTAAGACTCACACCATGGGATACTGAAAAATGTAATTGTGTAATAGTTAAGGAAAGAATGATAATTGATCGAATGTAAGGATGGCCTGAGCATAGATTTGAGCCGATCCAAGAGAATGAAATAATTTATTGAAGTGTCATACACCCAGGCCAAATGGGCTTACAAGACACTGCTTACAGTGCCTTCAGAGGCAAGAGGAAACAAATAGAAAGCAAGCCAATACATGGTGCTGGGTATGTGTCAAATATAGATAACCAGGTTTCTTACATATCATATTCTGAACATGACTAAAACCAGGATAAGTAAAAACACCAATATGCCCAGAAACAGCCAGGCCTGCTGGTTAATGATATAAATAAATGGAAATTAAATGTTGTTCCCTCCCCCTCCTCTATTCTTTTTCTCTTTCTTCTTCCCCTCCACCGCTTTTCCCCCCGGTCATGTTCCATGTTTACCTCCCCTCTCACCTCCTGTCATCCTCTTCTGCTGCACACCTCGCTCCTCCATCCCCTCCTAATCTTTCCTTTTCTCACCCTCATCACTTTTTTCACTCCAGGGTTATAGTTTATCTCCTCTAAAGGAATGCAGAAAGACGAAGTGTTTTTCTGGAAGCCCGGATCCAGCACTCCTGTTCTTCTTACACAGATGGCAATTGAGAGCTTAACCAAACGTTGTCTCTGGGCCAAAAGAATCTGCCAACATCTCAAAGGATTAAGGAGGCCCATTGACAAAGTCAGAGTAGGTCAGAACCACAGATCTCTGTGTGTGTGTGTGTGTGTGTGTGTGTGTGTGTGTGTGTGTGTGTGTCTTTTTCTTTTTCGTTTTTGTAAAAACTCCTTCAGCCTCCCACAAAGTCGCTTAAATCAATTACCTTTGTTTGAAAAAGCTCTGAAAAAACACACGTTGTTAGTGATTTTTTAATTTACTCTTTCTCTCTCTCTCTCTAAATCTTCCTCCAGACATATATAGCAAGAAGTTAATCCAGACAGACAGGTCACACATACATAAATACATGCTGTCATCTATGGCAGAAAGTCTCTTGCTAGTTGTTGATCTTTAAATAATTGCAGTGTGAAGCAAACAAATCTCCCTGTTTCTTGGTGGCTGAAAAACAACCTCTTTGTGTTTAGTCTTCTCGCTCCAGGTTTTTGTGATTTATGGTGATCTGTACAGTGCAAGTGCTGTGCATGAGTGTGTATGTGATTGTGTGTGTTGGAATGAAAAACACTGATTGTGTGTCTAAAGATGATTTACCATGAAGGGTAAGTTCTCATTGGAACATCTGCTTTCCAGCACCAACAAGCTGACATGTATGTGTGTGTGTGTGTGTTTGTGTGTGTGTGTGCTATCGACGCTGAAGAGGCACCAGCTTCATAGCTTGCCTGCCTGTTTAATCTTTAAAGGAACATTCCATTTTTTGTTTACAATGTCTGGTTGTCTGACTGCTCACGTTTCTTGTCTCTGTTGCTGTGAGAGATCTTGTAAATAAAGTAATGGATGATGGGCATATCTATTTACTAAAGAATCTGACTGTAAAAACATAACTGACAGTACTGTCGATGAAAAACATCTACACATTTAGTGATTTATGTATTTTTCTGATAAACTAACAGATTAAGTGCTCCTTTATAGATTGACAAAATTCTCCTACTTCCTTAATAAACATTTTAAAAACCCATTACATCCTCTGAAAAACTGCATCGTCACTAAGCCAAAGTGCTTTCTAAGCACCAGGTCAGTGGACATGTACTGAAATTTACACTTTTCTTTTTTACACTTGGTCCAAATGGTGTTTTTTTTCTTGGCTTATTCTATGAAGCACACCTCCTATTCATTGCATGTATTTTGTGTTGACCAAACTCCCTCTACACCATATTCCCTGGAATTGCTTCTCTCTGTGTGTTCAGCTCATGGTGGAAAGCCAAAACAGCGGGACAACGGGAAAGAGCTCTTTGGGCCAGAGAAAATTCACAATCCTTTTTACAGTAATATCCATGCCTCCATTTTTGTGGTCCATCAAAGGTCCAACCACAGGAGAGCAGCTGATTGGTCAAAGGTTGCAATGATGTCGACAAGCAAGTTTCCATGCTTACTGATGGAAAAGTAACACAAAGAGCAACAGAGACAGAAAGAACTTGGGGACTTATAGTTAAGTTATATAAAGTCGCAACACAAAAGGTCTGTGAACTAATATAATTCTAATATAAAGTCACCCAAAAAATAAAGAGAAATGACATTAAACATTCCTTTGAATGAGAAGTTGGGCTCTCTAAGAAGAGTTCATGTGTTTTTACAACAGGGGATCTGCACAATAAAGAAAAAAAACATGTCCAACAATCTCAAGAGTTACCCACTGGGTTTGCTGATCCAGACTCTTATCCTTTTAGATGTTTTAACCAAAATCCAAGTCTTGCTATAATGAATTGAGTTTGTAAGCTCACAAAGACACACATTGGCATACAATGTTAAGCATTGTAAAGGTACAACCAAGGATAAACAAGACAGTAAGAGAGTGGGTAAATATGGAGTGTGATGCAAGGCATATTAAAAATTATACACATTTAACAGACAGTGCATATATTCTAGTGTTACATTTGCAAATGTAACAAGAAAGCAGTGCCACATTCATTTTAAGACTTATTAAGAGCATAGAATTTGGCTCCACACATGCTTGCATTTTGTTTGTGCGTGCATGCATGGTGAATTGCACAGCCATTACATGCTCAAATACTGGCCAACATCACACACAGCTGAACGAGGGTTCAAAGGTCACCAAGAGTGCCTGTAGCCGACCCTGGAGCTGCATATCTTCAGCATCTGCTCATTTCTGTTCATCTTCACTCACCAAGTGAGAACATGTGTTAACTTGTTGACTTGCTCACAAACTGAATGTGTCATTAGCAGCTTTTAAAAATATACATATATTTTAATATTAATTACCATTTTTCATCATCTGGTCCAGTGGCAGACCTGTGCCCCTGTTATGTTTTTCATCACCTCTTTTCAGTGTGGAGAGGTTTTAAGACCTCACTAAACTGGCCACTAAATAGTGAGAGTCTGGAGGATTTGGGAATGCGTGTAACTGCGTTAGGGCTGGGTCACTGTGGGGGGTCGGTTTCGAGCTCTGAACGGTAATGGTTTTACTGAGACCCGGCAGACAAAGAGCCAGTGAGTCATGACATCTTTCAGCAAAACCGGTTACTGTGTTCTCGCTTAAGTCTCTCTGAACAGACATATGTAGGCACACACAAATGTCTAATGTTTGTTATTTGTTCTTCTGTAAAGTTCTCTTTTTTTCTTCTTTAAGTAGATGGGGACTGTTTGCAAAAGAGTCAGATTGTTTTATGAATTTAAGATGTTTAAAAGGAGCTTTATTGTCCTTTTGAAGGTCAGATGTTTGCATCATTGCAGTTGCATATTCCCTCCCTCCCCCTCAGTCTGAGTGCTCTACTCTGTAATTTTGGTTTTTGGGGTGTAGGCTTCTTCTGAGGACTAAACAGAAAACCCTGCGTATTACATAGAAACAGCCTGTTTCTGACCACAAAAAAAGTTGTGGATATAGTTTATCGTGCAATAATAAGGAACTGTGCCCTCTTCAAGATGGCAGAAGCATCCAAAGAAAATTATAGTCTGTCTCTGTGGTTTGTACATTTAGTAAAATAGAAAATGAAACAATGGAAAGTATTTTGAGGGTTTTGGATGTGAAATAACTGGAGTTAGCCTGAATATTATAATTGATGGTTAAAATTTTGTTGGAAAAGTGAACATTTATTGCACACTGTTACACTGGTCACCTGGAAGATGTTAGTGCTTATGACTTGGTCAATGTGTTTGTTTTAAGATGTTTACAAGGTATACTGTATGACAAAATCACTAAAATATGAATTTCTGTAACTTGAGACGTTACCAAGAGGAAGAAGCTGCTGTTATTTGGGGAAAATCATCTCAGCCAAAAACACACAACTCCAAATAAATGCTAATTCTTGTCTGATGGATGAATAAACAGCAAACTGTTTGCTGACAAGTTCAGTATCCGTTACAACCGTACAACTGTTATTAGGCTATTTAATGCCCCTCTACTGAAATGCCTCATGACATACCGTATGATTTGCTTTAATAAGAGGTATTACTGTATCACTGTGTGGAATACACAGAAAGATTTCCATAATAATGAACACTAGTTTTCCAATAGGAAACATCAGACAACATGGGTTTTTAATATGTGCTTAATATAGCCCCTGCAGAAATATGAAATGTCTGTTTTTCCCTCAGAGATTTAGCTATTATCATTTATTAGTGGTGGCGAGTGACGAGTTACCAGATGTGGTGTGTGGGTGTGTGTGTGTGTGTGTGTGTGTGTGTGTGTATGTCTGTGTGTGAGTGTAAGTGAAAGAGTGAGACAGAGAGAGAATGATTCATGATGAGAATAAGTGTTGTGTTCAAACACAGAGAAAACACAGAAAAAGAGAGAAATGGAAGATAAAACGTAAGATAAAGTGAGAGATGATTTGACTCATAGATGTTCTGTAGACTTAATGTTAACCAAGGATGGTGGCGTTTTCAATCATGTGGCCATCTGTGGACTGAGGCTGGGATGAAAGGAAAGGAAGCCAGGCAGCCCTGGAGGATTCCTCCCAGGATCTGTGGGAAGCACACACATTAACGCACATACACACTCACAGTGATGTATGTAAATGAGAGGCTATCCTCTAGATTTGGTGAACAGATGAAGTTAATTGTTTCCATCCTTTTCAACAGGCAACGTGCAACTCTCAGAAAAAATCAGCTTACACTAAACAGACACACATCATAGAGCTTTTCTTTCTTTCTTTCTTTCTTTCTTTTCCAGACATTCCAGTGTTACCCATAAAATAGGTTAATACCCTTAAGGATGGGTCAGCTACAGATGTTTGTGGGTGATCAAATCTCTTCTGACGTGATGTAACATGCATGCATGTCTCTGTTTTCCAATAACTATTCTCTCTCTGTTATGTTTTATTTTATTTCTTATACTGTTCTGTTTTTTTTGCTTATTGCAATTTTTCATTCAAAATATATGATCATTCAGACTACAACAGACCGAGACTAAGAGTCTACATCCATGCTGGCAGTTCTGTGAGGCTGTACTAAGATAAATGTTAACAACACCATTCTAACATGCTCACAATGACAATGCTAACATGCTGATTTTTAGCACGTATAAAGTTCACCATGTTCACCATCTTTATTTGCCGTGTTAGCATGCTAACCTATTGCTAATTAGCACTAAACACAAAGTACAGCTGAGGCTGATGGGAATGATATTAGTTGGACAAGTCATAAACCAAAATATGGCCCTAGATGAAATGCCCAGGGATCACCATCAATTATTAGGATTCTTTCTACACAGGACATGACAATATGGACAACATTTCATGGCAATCCATCTTATAGTTGTCAAGACATTTCACTAACAAACATAAATGTGAACCTCATGGTGAAGCTAGAGAAAAGGTTAGAGGATCACCAACGTCGGTGGGATTCATTTGCTAGAGACTATAAATGTCAGCAAAATTTCATGGCAATCCATCCAATGGGTCTCAAGATATTTCACTGGATAAGGGAAAACTTTCACCTGTTGGTGATGAAAAATCAGGGGATACCCCAAAGTCATTAGAACTTTTCATCTGGACACCAGGGATATCTGTACTAAAATGTATATCAATAGATAGTTGTTGAAATATTTGTCTGTACCAAAGTGGTGGCCCAACCAACCGACATTGCCATTCCTATAGAGCCATGCTACTAGCTCAAATGCTGCTTACATGCGAATGCATTAGTCATAGTAATTCTACAATATAGCATACAGCTTTGTGATAATGTAGTGCTTCGAAAGACTCCATTATGCATAATAAGTATGCAGGACTTTTACTTGTAATGGAGTGTTTTCACTGTTATTGCTACTTTTACTTAAATAATCTTTTAAATAAACCTTTTTCCCCACTCTTTTTAAATCAAACAACGAACACCTTCAATTGGAACACTCAATTCAGTTTTTATTTGCATATTTATATGTCTTGGTCATCAGTAAGTACCATTTCCCTACACAACTCCCGAAGTTGGTTTGTGCAAGAGATAAAGCTAGACTTTCTACTGTTTTAAAGACATTTCTACTTTATTAGATTGTATCCTGTGGTGACATTAATGAAGTAGAGCGAGAGGATAAAGGATGACATGCAATAAAGCTCTAATATCATCTCCAGCTTGAAATGTTTGACTCACTCTTGTAGAAAAAACCTAATCCAGCTGAGCCAACCTTAGATGTTGGACCAGTTATAGTCTAGTAGGATGGCAGCTTGAAGGAATGAAAAACTTGCATCTGGGAAGTAAATCTTCTCTGTATAGATAAAGATTGAACAGACAAACAGTCTGGGCCAATAGTGCCACCTGGATTAACTTTAAACCTAAACCAAACAAAAATATCTTAATGTAACTTGAGCGTGTCTCCGTGAGAAGTCAAAATGACTCATCACTTGTGACAGATTGATTTGCTTTTGCTGCAGTGCAGTAAGTCAACCTGACCCTGTCTGTTTATTGCAATTCAACAGTTAAACTCTGTTCAGTAACTTAATGTGACCTGTGTGACCCTTATGAGGCCTTCCAATTAACCCCTAAATTCTTGGCCATGAAATCCATACATGCTTGTGTAAAGCAGTAAAATAGATACAGAATTCTCCCTCCTTTCCTCAGTGGAAACAGGAAGGCGTTGGTAATTTTACTCTAATCCCCATGGTTTGTGGTGTCCTTGAATAAATTCCACCTCAGAGGTCATGTAGGGTCATATAGCTGGAGTCAATTAACTTCCTGCACTACCAGTCCAAGCTATAGCCACAGGTTTCAGATATATTCAGATATTAAGATACAATAGAAATTGTATCTGATTGTAACAGAATCTATAAAAAGTGTGTTTCTCTCCTGTTGTTAATAGTAATTGTAGTACAGTATTTTCTATAAAGACTTTCTTTACCACTCATGGCTTTACTTTGTTTTACTGGTTACAATCCAAAATCATCAATGTGAACAAAGACAGTGCTTCACTAGGTTCCAGTAAACTATAATTAGACTGGGCATTTAAGGTGAAAAGCATTAACTTAAGTTAATTCAGCCTTTTATTTAGCAAGGAGCTAGGCTTACCAACCTATTTGTAATTATCTTTTAATGTTTTAAATGTTTTTCCATTGATTTTCTCCAGGAATTAGAATTTATATACACTAACTATAAATACAGTCATTGTTTCAAGCGTCAAAAGTCAAGATAAACTTAATTTTCCCAGAGAGGGAAGTTTGTTTGGCAGCAGAGGCAACCATTTTGGAGACACAATGGAAACCAAAGCAAAAAATACAGATGTGAAATAACACACTGTAAAGATAATAAGAACAATCTACTACTGTAAAGTGGCCCTTAGGGTTAAAGTGCATAAAAAATCTAATTGGAGGCGAAAAAGCTGAAGTAGGCGTCCATTTGCTCTCAGGTTATACCTATGAAAGCATCTACGCAGATGTTGGAAATTTGTTTAATGTTATTGGACATCAGCCTGGTGCACAGGATAGCTACAGCTAATTACTTACTAGCACCCCATGTTCTTCTCTTAAAAGGATAAGTATAAGGTTTTGTGAGGACCAGGAATAACAAAAAAAGATCACATCAAAGGTAGAAAGAGGAGAAGACGCCTTTTAATGTCTTGGTCTCCACATTAGGGAAAATATACTGATCACATGGAGAAGATCAGTCTGTGACCACTTACTGCAAGATCAAGTTGTTTCAATACAACTTTATCAGTATTTAAACTACATCACTATCACTCTGGCCTTCATTGTCCCTCTTCTTTTAGGATGCTACTATAGACTGCAGGACTACCATACAAATGACCATAAAATTCACATATTTTAAGTCATCATATGTCCTGTGGTGCAGACTTTCTGAATGAGGAAAGGTATAAAATTATTACCTCACCCCAGAGGCCAGCTCTGGCAAATCTCAACATATCAACATCTGCCAAAGAATTTGCCTCTGCATACACACATGTTCACAAACACCACACACACACACACACACACACACACACACACACAACATATTTAGACCAGGTGTTGTTCCTATTGTGCTGAAAGGAATACCATCCTATACAAACGCAGTCTAGCAGGTTGTAAATCTAATTAACTTGCATGTGTTGACACCCAAACAAAACCATATAAGGGTCCAGTACATCCTGCATGGTATATTGTATTATGCAATCCAAAATTATATAGTGTAAATAACAATTGTGTATCTGTTTGATATCATGCACAACAATATGTTAATATTTCTAATATATTATAATCTAAAGAGCTGGCATGACATGGCAAAATGTGACATGATATCATGCAAAATGACCAAACATGCTGTGATATTTATTTGATATTTTTATAAAAATGTGTATAAAATGTTGCTGGCTTACACATTTGGCTTTACTGAAGACACAGACACTGCGTTTTTTTGTCCGGGAGAATGATACAGAGATGAGTCAGAAGAGTCCAAGCTGGAGGGGGTCTTACAGTCGGCATCACAGTAAAAGAGTTGTGTTCTGGGCCTCTGGTCTGCCCACTGAGACAATGTGGAACAATGCCCTGGATTCTCCACAGAGATTCTGTAGAGACTCTGAGGGATGACATCAGACTCACAGTTTGCCAAAAGCAGTTCTCAATTTCTCAGTAATTTATGTTTTAGGTAGTCCAATAAACTCAGATTTGATGGTGCAAAATATTTATACAGAATGTCAACTCAACAGTAAGGAGTTTGATCCAACAATGATGACAATGATTTAGAAGTTATAAGTTTCATGTTTCCATCCCTCTGGTGAAATGACTTAAGGGTAATCATAACATCTCATGCTGTTTAATTTACTGTTATATCAGATTTTATCTTTGAAATAAGGTCAAGATTTCTCAGAGACACCGATACTATTAGCACAAAAGATTGGGTCTGAGCTTCAATAACAAACTGGATTCAAGGTTTTAAGAGACTTTAAACATCTGTTTATAAACGGTCTCCAGACGTGTTGTCTGAAGGACAAAGCCTTCGACAAGAGAAATTGAAACAGCAGATTTTGTGTATGGAAAGAGAACACTGCATAGTGTGTGTGTGTGTGTGTGTGTGTGTGTGTGTGTGTGTGTGTGTGTGTGTGTGTTTTAATTAGGACATTTAAAATGGCCTCCCAACTGTACATGAAAGAGAGGGACCTGGAGGTGGCGAGGTTTGTGAAATTACCCCCAATCCCCAAGTTGCATATGTTGTGACTACAATACAGCAGTAAAACAGAGATCTGGAGTATAGTAACTTTTTCCAAAGGCCTGGTTTGTGCACATGCTAGTGAGAAAACATTCAGGGCATGCACACACACACACACAATGTGACAACTATGGTTGCTGTGGTTTTTTACATGCTCATAGAGTTCACAGAGCAAGAGTAGCAGCAGAGGCAACCCTCTTAAATTGAAGTAATTTTGGATAAAAGTGTGCTTTATGTCCAAGGACTAGATTAAGTGTCTGCAGCCATGCTAGCGGCTCTGTAAGGCTGTAGGCACAGCCATACTTTGATCTAAATGCTAGCATCTGATAATGTTAACATGCTGATATTAAGCAGGTTTAATGTAAACCATCTCTGCTTACATTATCACTAAACACAAATAACAGCTGAGGCTGATGGGAATGTTGTTAGTTTTGCACATATTTGATCATAAATAAAAATACTGGTCAAATCTGGTCATTACAATTCATCTTGAGAGGGGAAAAGTCAGGGGATCACCAGTGTCAGTAGGACTCATCCTCTGGGGACCATGAATGCCTGTATAAAATTTCATGTCAATGTACAGTACAATATCAATTATATGACCTTAACCACCGACACCCTCCTGCCCATCTATTCAACATACTGTATAATCACAGTCTTCGTCTTCAGCCCTGAAAAATCTCCCTGCCAACTGATTCAATATGCATCATTGACATCTGTTGTGGGCTGTTAAACTTACCAGCAGTCCCTGTGAACTGTGGCAAAGAAATCCAGACACGTGAATCTCAAGCCAGCAATTTTGGTTGTGTTGATGGGAAGACATGGTGAAGTTTTATAACACATTTAGTCAGCAGATTTTATCAGTCTGAGTGAGATGAAAGAGTAAAGCAACATGTGCAATATATGTGTAAGGACCATGGAATGGTAAAGTTTATGTTAATGTATTATATTAATGACTCAGCAACAAACAACTCTCAACCTTTAAGGTCTTTATCTTATTCCCCCTTATGTTTGCAATTCTAAGTTGCTCTCCCCCAAAATAGATATACAACTTGGGCTTATGTTTTATTTAGCCAAAAATGGTAATACACATGGAGGGGCATATTTTCATTAGAAAATAAACTAGAGTCTGCCAGGATTCAAAAGTTAGCCTATCCAGACTGTTGGAGGGGATTCAAGGTTAATTTGGAAACCTGGATTCTGTGGAAAACATTCATCCCAAAGAGCCAGGTGATTTGCTCGGATTGAACAAGGGCTGGTAAAATTAGGTCTACATAATTAACAGGTTTAATTAGAGAGTCTGGCTCGCGAAAAGTCTAATTTGTTCTCATACATACAAGGAGGATGGCCCTGACCTTCATTTCCCCCGGTTGTTCATTCATACTGGCTCACAAAGGAAAAACAGTGGATGGTGTATCTGTCCTGCATGAAACCTGCTTCTTAAAAAGTTTACCATTATAAAGTATCAGCATCCAGAACTTATAGCAGGAGCCAAACCATGGATAATGTGTCAAGCCAGATTTCAATGTCATTTCAGTTGTTGACTTTTTGCACAAAAATACAACATCTCCTCTGTCAAAACAACCAAATTGCAAGGGAGTGTACAATCAGTTAGTCAGATTTGGTCAAAGTGAATTGAAGCTGTGTAATAGACACAGTCATTAGAAAGGCAGAAAGGCTTAGTGTAGGCCTATATGTGCATGCAAGAACTAATACACAATGTTAGGGGTTGTTTAAGTATGTGTGAGCTTTTTCTGGTGGTTTTGTGAATTTTTGTAGACAAGAATGACTAACACTGAAAACAAAACATCCTTTGAAGAGGATTGTTCGAGCAACAGCTGATAACCCCGAGATAAATCAGGAACATACCAAGGAGTCTTAAAATGTCTCCTCGGTTCATTATTGACAAAGATGCTGACGATATCAGGAAGGAGAGGGGGTTAAAGTCATATCATGTCCAAAGGGATCTCTGTCTCTTTCATACATATTGGCACGCACACACATACATTGCTGACTGAGATAATACATCCCTGCAGCTGTTGCAGGGAGTGAGTAATGGACCATGCCAGCTAACAGAGTACACTGTGGGAAAGAGTCTAACAGTAGTATTGCATCATCACCTTCACCTTGTGTTCAGGTCAGTTAAATCCACTTTCATTTTAGTGCTTTCATTGCTCATTCAGTCAGTGTATTCAATCAGATGGATTTGACGCTGTTCTGCGTGGCCCACCCACGGCCCACGTTGATGACGTGCTGCAAGATTACAGTTAATGACTCTTTCCTGTCATCTGCTGGACAGTCACTGCAAGTGTAAAATACAATTCTGCATTGCACGAGTGCCCCTGTTTAAACCTTTTACATCTTCATATTTTATTAATTGGTAACGTTGAGGAGCAAAAGCTAAATATAGCTTACATATAAATAACCAACGTGAAGATAAGGAATCTCACCTGACGGTATTGGGGATGTATGGCGCAGTTTCTATGGTAACCACAACACGCCATTCAACCAGAGAGAAATCAGTGATTGGATTTGGCTAACATTAACCTTAGCTGTGTCTTGAAACGGCCTTAATAGTTTTAGATGACAAAGGGATGTTTTGAAGTTTCGAAGACGGTTGGGACGATTCAATATTTTCAAAAGTAAGACTCAAACACCGACACAGACATTTACTAGTTGTAGCTAACATTTTAGCTTCTCTAGGTAAGTAAGTAAGTACAGTACCAGTCGAAAGTTTGGACACACTTTCCCATTAAAGTGAACGGGAAAGTGTGTCCAAACTTTTGACTGGTATCGTAGGCAACTTTACGCGTAATGTTTTGAGCTCATATTTCAAACGCAGTCTTCCACCTGGAGAACTTTTACAGAAGCACAGGTGTTTTAGGCCAATAACCTCAAGAAGGTCTTTGTTGGGGTGCGTTACAGTATCGCTGTTAGTGTTTCAAAAAAGTGTTATTTTGTAAGAATGCCATTGTTAAATATGACAAATCGTTTCCGTTGTGTAGGCTACGTCAATAGGCGTTTAAACGATCGCATATCACAGTCGCAAGCGCGACAATAGACACATTTTCTGTCCATTTTATATTATTATGATGCCCAAAAAATGGGTTTGTGCGGCTTATAGACACAAAACCAAAAGGTATCTTGATTTTGATTTCCGCCATCAAAAGACTTCCGGTTCTAATGTTTCAGAATAAAAGCGTATGCTTCACCTATTTAAGTGATTCTACCTTTGTGTACTTTATTTACCCTCATTATATTTATATTTTTATTCTGCTGTGGTTATGGAAAAAGACTGCACTCGCTCAAAGTCAACTATAAATATTGACACAGTACCTGTACTCTGCTGTACCTGTGTGCCCTTGCGAGTATTTCTACCTGTTTATGTATACCTATCAATAGATTGGATGGTCCACTATATCTATGTGTTTTGCATCAGTGAGTCTATCTGAGGAGCAGCAGGAATGCAGGCTTCCCAGCAGAGGAGAAGTAGAGGTGGAAAAACAAGAGGAGGAGTACAAGGGCTCGGAGGACACCCCTCTAGTGGCCCTTGCACCTGATGCTTCACTCACAGAGGAGCAGCCCTCTGCCAGTACTGATTTCTCCGCTAGTCCTGCTTTCCACTGCCTAGATGAGGTAAGACTCATCATAAAAGTTCTTAAATTATCCTTTTTTTTATAAGTGAGGCAAATATCACACACAGTGACAGTATTTACTCAAATTTCTTAAAGTATACAAGACAAGATTATGAATGTTGTACTAGGGATCTAATGTGTTCTAGTGTATTTAAGGAAAAAAAAAACCCTCACTGTTTTATTTTCCAGCTAAATTGATGTTCATGATAGAACGTGTACTGCAGGTGGAATTATGAGCCGCACAACGTTTACCTTAAAATTTAAAAAGGCATTTAATGTTTAAACAAAAGTGAATCCTTGTAACTTGAAAACATCATGTGGATGAGCACAATACTTTTTTATTAACTTGATCGTCACATACAGTAAACAGACATTAAAGCCACAGTTTGATGATTTATCCTCTGTGAAGTTCATAGGAACTCATTCTTTTGTTGAGTTGCTTTATTGAGTCAACACCTCATTAACCCATTTATTATGGGCATGCAGTACCTCATCCCTCCATTTTTATGGGCAGCAAATAGCCCTGGATACTAGAAGATGCTTTTAAAGATAAGCAGGCATCAGTATTATTTAAAACTGCCAAACACTGCAATGTACATAGCCATGTAATTAGAACTTTATTCATGTTTTGATATAAAAAGTGCATATCTTTTGGCATGACAGCTGAATATGAATGATAGAAAAGATCAATATTGTACACACACAAAGCTCCAAATACACACATAATTACTATGAATGGTCACAATAATGCAGTCTTTATCATTTCTCGAATATCAACAATCATTAAACGACCTATGTATTATATAAAAGCTATCATACCTCTCAAAATAAAATAAATACTGTACACATCCTTAAGTGAAACATTTCTTTTCTCATCCTGTGCATTTACAGTATATATAGATTGGATAAAATGATGCAATACCATATTTTTACTTTAGGTGGCAGTATTGTACAAGTGGTGATTTAGGGAGGAGTTTCTTTTTTTTACATGTGAAAACTGGTGTATGCCATCAAGAGATGTGCAGTAGTTCAGTGCACCCAGAGATAAGGGCAGAAAACAATTGGAACAGTTTTTTTTTGTGCAGCAGTGCCCTGCTTTGTGGCTGCTGTCAAGAAGAATTTTCTAAAGCATCAATAATGCAGAATGTACTTGGGAATGATCCAATAGAAGTTTATCTCAGGCTGCATATCTATACTGGGGTGTATGATGATGATACATTAACGAAGTGTCTCAGTGTAATTAGATAAATGACACAGAAGCTATTACTTGTGCTCTGCTGCCCAAAGCGTGTTGTATATCACATCCTGTAGTTTTTCTAGTGTAGTTTGACTCTGAACCCAGCAGGAAGTCTTTCACAGTGCATTTCAAAACTGTTTCATTAATTCTTATATACCTCACTTGAGTGGCTGCTGTTAATTATTAAACCATTTAGAGCAGGGAAAATGATAGCTCATTAGTTTTTACTACTACTGTGTTCTGTGCAGTGTCTCAGTTGGGTTTATAGCAGGAGGCAGCAGCACAGAAAGTGAAGAAATGTCAGTGAAACTGTGAAAAATCTCTTATGGTAAGCCTCCATGTAATATTATGGCCCCTGTAGGAGACTGGCCTTTACATTGCATGTATGTTTTTGTTTTTTTTTATTAGTCCATCATTGTTCATAGTCCACTGTCCTTTATTATCATCATTTTAATCCAACATTTTGAAGGCCACACTCACCACAGTGGAAAAAAGTAATAGCACAGTAAAATTCTTTCACAATTACTTTTGTTATTACTGAATTCAAACTGTCTATAGGACTTATAGTCTTTTTCGGTGTACACGTATGCATGTGTAAATGTGTGCAAATGCATGACTATGTGTATGAGTTTCTGAATCTACTTGGTCTTCCATTTTCTGTCTGTTTGTTTTTGTCGGTCTATCTGTTCGCCTGTTTACCTGTCCTCTTAAGGAGCGTAGTTCTTGGGCCGCATCATCATCTTGACAGTTTTGAAGGCCTGCCTGTAGTTGGTAGGGTAGTACTCTGTCGACATGTTGTGCCATGTTCCCCAGAAGATCCCGTTCCTGACCCCCTTGTACCTCTTGTGATAGTACTTCCCGTTGAGGTTGGCGGACATGCAGGCATCGAACCACCAGCCGGAGCTGTAGTAGGCGCCGCAGTTTCCGGAGGGATACATGTCGTTGTCGCGGTCGGGCGTGGAGAAAAACTTCTGGTCGTGGTTGAAGTGCTTGTTGAAACTGATGGCGTTCCCAGCAGTCCCACTACAACGACACATCGCTATATATAAGATGTAGTCCTTTATGAAAATCACACATGTATTCACGCTCAGAAAGTAATATTGTACCTGTATCCACTGACAGACAGCCGGTAGCGTAGGAATTCATTGGCCACATAGAACTGGTCGTACTTTGCATACTCCCGAACACCCTCAAAGTCCTCCAGCTCGATACGCAGGATCATGTCTTTGGCTTTTGTCATCAAGTGGATATGGTCATTGCCCAGCCAGAACTCACCTCTACAGCAGAGGGAAAGACAGAGGAAGGTGGGGATGGAACAGACAAAAGTGAGAGATAGATTATAAACAAGCTCATATGCTTGTACACTTGATTAGAACGTGGATACAGTTCCTCAAACTGAATTTACTCATCCCCACAGGGCAGGAGAGGAAAGGAGGAGATGCAAGGGGAGAGTTGTGTGACAGTAACAGAAGGATGAGCAGAGGCATTATTCTTTCTGTGGGCGGTTATACTAGATCTGTAGGCACCGTTATCAAAAGGTAACCATGGTTATTTCCCATATAAAACTCCTTCCTACATGAGCAAAGACGAGAATAGAGAAAATTAGCTGAAATTTGAATCCAGTTAGAGGCTATAGTAAATTAAATTAAATTAAAATATAGACTGTGAAAATGCTGCTTCACTTTTTTCCAACTTTAACTTCATTTTGTCTTAAAACATTAATTTAAGTTTAATATCTGTTAAAATGGAACAGCCCTACTGTAGTGATGTATTTTGTAGTTTTACATGTGATCATCAGTGACAGTGAGAACAGATGGTGAACAATCAAGGATAGTAAGAACAGGTGTGCATCGCTAGGTCCTCTAAGCGCTGACTGACTTGGTCCTCTTGGGAGGAAGGGTGAAACTAGTTTGAAACAAATGACACTCTTATAAAGTGTGTGCACTATTTATTAAAGAATAAGACCCTGAATATGCAAGAACTGAACTGGTTGTCTATGCAAGCATCTAAGCAACATCTGAGAATTGAGAGAAGTGATAGACTCATTGCTGGTTTGCTTTCGAGAGCCCTATGATACCCCAGCCCGTTACCTGAGGTTCCCGAAGCCTTTCTTATACTCTGCCCAGGTGCGGTTGAAGCTGACGGACCCATCGAGTCGTTGCTGTATCACGGTCCATCCCCCGCCAAAGGACTCCATGTCGCAGAAGACCTCAAATGTCCCGTTGCGGGCATCAGGGGTCACACGATACACACCATTCTTCCTCACCTCTAGCACATTGTAGTCTGAACAGTCTCGAGGGGCTAAAATGACTAAGATGGAGAAAAAGAGAGGGCAGTTTTAAATGGGATGTTACTAGATGATATTCAGTAATCTTTCCACTCTGCTCTTGCATTTATTTCTCTTCCCACCTAAGAGAGACCGTATTAAAAACGGCCCCTGAGGATAGGAAAATAAAATGCGATAAGTTAGTAGGAAATCCAGCTTTAACCATTGTGGAAGTTCTCATTCCTGCATTAATTTCCGGGGCAGTCTATTAAATCACAAAACAGTTCAGCATGTTCTTTAGCCAACCTGTTACCAGTTTTGTGTGTGGATCAAACTGAAGTTCAGCAAGTCATCAAATATAAAACAGAATACTATGTTTCAGTAAGCATATGAGAAAAACTCTAGCCTATCCTCTGCTTCTCAACATGATGTCCCGTTTCTGGAAATCACATTGAGTATCCGGACTTTTACATGAAAGAAAGTAAGTGAAAGGACAAAGGCCACTGTCGAAGGATAAAAGTCAGCTACCTTCCTCTGTGCTGCACCACAGGCCCGACTCAAACACCTCCACCACTTTCAAAGATCTCTTCCCATCATCTCTTTTTATACCTGCCCTCTTATTTCTCTTACTCTTGCTTCTGTCCCCTATGTCGCACTGCAGGCCGCTAACCCCACCCAAAACCCAGGTCCAAAGGCCCCTGTCAGTTAGCATTTGGGAATTGAAAGGAACAGACTTGTCAAAACGTGGGAAAGTGTAAAACTGGATTAGAGTGGCATACCCCCTCCCTGATGTTTGGCCACTGGGGCCTAAATCATCCTGACATTGGGCAGACAGCATGTGGACCCCTCCTCAGTTAGTTTGGTGCACTTCATTGCTGATACAGTTTTGTCATACTGTTAAATATGTATAGTGGTTTGGTAGATTATAGTAAAGCAAGGACAGGGCGATCCATACTGAATACAGAGGACCAGACATCAGGTGTCTTCCAGTAAAGGGAGGGGACGTCTAGACCTAATAGTGTTTTGTGGAGTGGAGAAACGTGCTGTCGTGGTACTTCCTTGAAACATTAGTGCAAGGTTAGACTTGGGTTTTCTTCTCTCTCATTTAAATGAGAAGGTATTTGTAACTTGTGCATGGTGCACAAAATAGAAGCACCACCTATAATAGCTTTTTGGTTTATTTGACTCTGTAGCCATCTACTGTATTTTTGTGTCAAAATACACAGAATACTTTGGGAGCAAAATGGCTGCAGATGGAAAGCAGTCTGGGAGTCAAGTGTGAGGTTAAAAATGTTATCCTTTCACATTAACCTGACTGTTGGCTGATTGGCTGTCTGACTGTTGAGGTGGCCGTTGAGTCAAATGAATAGTTCAATTGGTGGCTGATTGCTTTGCCTGCGTTCTTGCTTACTTCCATAATTCCATAAATGGTAGCCTGCTCTCTTAAAGGATGACAACTAACATGCTTTTATAAACGACTTCTTGATCGACTGTTTTAATACCACATTGTCTGTTTGACTTACTGCACACAGATAAATGGCTGGCATTAAAGGAAGACAACTCTGTTATCAAGGAAGCGTGCCCTGTGACAACAAGTTGTCAACCAAGATTAACACCTGCAATGAAAGGAAATGTGCATCCAAAGTGATAGTATAATCTTTTCCTACAAAAACAGCTTGGGTAGAATACTACTGTTTTGACGGAAAGAAACCCTCATCAAAAAGCAACACCCTTCCTTTCTAGGAGGCTGTGTCCCCACATTGCAGACAAGCAGTTCCTGACAGTGTGGCGGACTGGGCATCCATTCTCTTTGTTTATAATTGAGTTAATGTAGCTGAACGGTAATATGTATTGGTATCCATTCACCACAAGGCTATAATACACCTTGCAGGAGTGAAAGTGAAGATTACGGCTTGCAGCTGGGGCGGGAATTGGCAAAGAGGGTGAAAAATACTTACAGAACTATGAGCTGTGAGTGATAAAACATGTTGAAAAACTGTACTGTTTTTCCTGCTTGATGGTGAAATTGCAATTCTCCATACTCCTAGCGTGTCTGGGTAATGTATTCCGGTGATTTTAATAGCTGCATGTTCCTCATCAGCAGCTAGTATTTATGAACTTGGGACAAAATAGTTTGGATAAAGGGATGAAAAACGTTAGAAAAAGTGAGTGTCCTTACATGCCTTTCCCAAACCCACTGAATGTAGATGTTGTTTGCTCTGTGTAGTGTAGCCTAATGAGCTGTACCAGTGTGGCTGGTTTCTAAATCCGTGTGCATGTGTGAGTGGTTGTTAACGTTTGCTTGCCAATGATCCATCACCACAGCTTCATCACCATTAAAATACTCATCCGTCTCATATGACGTCTCCTAAAAATGTTATCTTAACATAATCTTCTGATGATGTGGTCAACTGCCTGCTTTTGTTTTGGATAAAAACTGAAATTTTAAATTGCTCTGTGCTAATCTGTATTTAACAATTTAGCTATACCATTTAGCAGCTGGTGAGTTTATTCAGCAGTCAGGGGAACCATTTGGCCATGAATTGCATTACTAAGCACTTTTCACATTGTGATAAACTGGAAAACATTTTTTTTACTGCACATCCTTTTTCATTATATAGTGTTCATAGCAAGTAGAGGGACATCAATTCAGCATCTGGTATTAGTAGTTGTAATATTAATAGACTTCACATTGGGAATAGAATAGGATTGGTGTGACATGAGTATGTCATGAGTAGTATGAGGAAAAGCTTTCTCAAAGCCTCTTTAAAAACACATTTATAAAACAGCACTTGAGTAAAACAGCAATTACAAAGTTGTTTATACTCATGTTGTGAACTGCAAAAGTCTTATCATGTATTTCAGCTGTCTCTTGTCTACTTCTTTTGGCTTCACTTCAGACACAATTTTCCAAACTTGCGGCAGAATAATTTGCCGGTTCCTGAGTTTAACATGACAGACTGATGTACAAATACAAGTGTTTCTGACCCTGTGTGCTATCCGTGACTAATGTTGAGAAATCCGCCCACATTACTTCTTGTGGTGTTGTCAAGAGATAATGAGAGCTAGTTGTTTTATGCAGGAATGAGCACTCAAGAGCATGACCTCCAGAAGAAGAGAGAGGTTGGGGGAGAGGCAGGGGTAAGGCACCGGGAAAGGGGATTAAAAAGAGAGGGAGATGGGGAAATTTGGAGAAGATGTGAAAGGGAGTGGCGATGTGAAGGGAAATGGAGAGAGGACAAACAGATTGAGGATCAATGTATAAGGGAGAGAGGAAAAGATTTGAAGGAGAAAGAGCCAAGTTTAGGGGAGAAGAGGAAAAAGCCGGGATTCCCTTCACACCACTGTCCCAGCTAATCTACTTAGAAATAAGCTCACATCTGTTTTCCACATAAAAGCCCCCAATATAATGTCACATTCACATTCACTCATGCAATATCAGGATATTATTCAGTTTCAGACCTGAAAAGTGGCCTGCATTTCAACTGTGCTCTCATCCAAATAAGCTTTTACATCAATGTAAAGTGGAATGTTGGTTATGCTTGGCTATTTGCAATCCCCACTGATAAGTTGTTGCATCGTCTCCAACACGAGTTTCTACTCCCATGGACTTCCTCTGTACTGAATTGAAACTCTAGAAATTGTTTGCTTTTTTTTTTTTTTTTTTATGTTCACACAATGTAGTAGTGTAGGCGCCAACTATCTGTCTCTCTTTTTCTCCTTCTCCCCTATTTTGAGTTTCTCCATATGGAGAGTAGCGGAATGTCAGGGCACTCAAACTAGTTATATAAGAGGTGAAATTCTTACTTTGACCCTAGTCCTAAAACAATTTTGCTGTGGTAGAATTTGCAATGGATCTACTTTATTATATACAGTATAGGTGCTACTATAGTAATGTGGTGGACATGGCAGTTATTGTTGGCATGGTACCCTCAATATGTTATCTTTTTACAGGAGATGGAAAATTCCTTTTCTTGTGATTATACGAATCTCCCCAAATGACGTAATGTTGTTCATATCGGTAAAAGAGAAGACATGTCGTCACAAATCACTGTGTGGAGTTGACAGCCTGGGAGATTTCATTTCCCATTTACCAGAATGAAAGGGCAGCGTTGGGTGAAGGTGACCACCCAGAGTTGGGCTGTTTTTGTAGTGATTACAAGTCACCATGTCGTCCACTTATAGGATTGGATTGATCTTATGCCAGAAAATTCACCTCGCAGTAACCCAAACTGCTGGACTTATATGGTGTGTGCTGGAGTTTCATTACCATAACATCATCTGTGGTTAATTTAAGCGAATAGAAAAGAGAAAGGAATAGAGGAAGGGCTTCTTGATCATGCTCTGAAAGACTGCAGAAAATAAAATGCATGAGGGGAGGAGAGAAGAGGAGAGGCATCTTTTGAAACAGCAACAGAAAACACAAAGAAAGGAGTTTTGGGTGAAAAGAGAATACATGCATAGCTGAAAAGATGAGTATTGAGAAAGGGGGAGCTTTCAAAGGTCAGCGTATGATCAGATAGAACCCAAATAATCTGAGAAAGATTCATTCAAATTTCCCCACTGACCTCAATTTTCCCACTGAGGGACTAATAAAGGTTCATCTCATCTTATCTCTTATCTTAAATGCATGCTTACACTGTGGAGTGTTCTGTACTGGACACGCGTTGGTGCAGGTCGAGCTGAGCTTGTTGACCACTCCAGTGATGTTCTCCACCCGCCTGTCCACCATAGCCTGCACATTGTCCATGTTGAGCAGGTTGAGCCCCTCCAGACGACCCTGCATAGCCGAGATCTGGCTCCTGGCGTTGCGCAGGCTGGCTGACATCCTATTCAGCTTCACCTGGGAAGGGCCGGAGCGGAGGGGAGGGGGGGGATTATTTTTGTGCACAGAATACAAAGCAGGTGGATAACTGAAGTCACCAGCCTCCATCATTGTTTTACCTAGCCAATTAGAATTTTCGAATAGAAACGAGTCTGCGTGATGGCTGGCCGTCTGCCAAAGTTTCTGTAAGAGCCGACAAAGTTGCCAGACAGAGCAAAAAACGTACCACCATTTGGCTGGTGTCTAACACAAATTCCCCACCCTGTTTACTGTATCAGGAATTTGCCCTGGTGGATTGATGCCAGGTAGGACTTTACAGGTCTTCTTAATATCTGGCCAGTTTACATTCCAACTGGGTACATTTGACTGGGCAGATTTTAGGGGGTTTTATTCCTACAGTGTTTATACAGCACGTTTCGGTTTAGTTTAGATCAGTGTCACTAAAAATCTTCACAAGGCTGATAGTGATAGTGGCTTAGAGGGAATTTATGTGGTTTTAATGGAATTGGTGCAGGGCCATTATTGTTTGTAGACCTCTAAATTATGTTCATAGTATAGAATGTACACTTACGTTGATTTTATAGTTTGAACAATTCCAAAACTATTGTCTAATCCACTCCAATTAAAAGGGTTAAAAATTGTCTCTTTTTATAGTGAGACTGAACTGCGTCTCTTACCTGCAACTCCTGCATAGTGCTTGGGCTCGGTGTAATTTTCCCCAAAATAGAACCTTGCCCTAGTCCAGCAAAGTCCAAAGTAGCTCCAGGGACCATCCCATCTCCCCTTTCCTCTTGGCTGGACCCACCTTGAACCTCCTGTCCGGTCGGGTCCATTCTCACTTCTTCCCTGGCATCCCTCTGAATCAGGACCTGCGACTGTCCCTGGTCTTGCTGATGTCCAAAAGGTCCATTGCCCTGTGCCCCACGGCACTCCTGGCACCCGCTCTTCAGCTTGTTGACCACCTCCTTCAGGCTCTGCAGCTCCTTCATCGTCTTCTCCAGCAGCCTGAACTGCTTGGGCAGCTGAATGGTGAGCGGAGGCAGGGTGAGCTGGTAAGGGCAGTCCTCTCCCTCCTCTGCCCCGGAGCTCCCGCACTGGCCCGAGGGTCTCAGTTTCATAGGGCAGGAGGTGGGGGTACCAGATTCAGATCCCAAAGAGTATGGTCCTTTAGCATCCCATCTCTGGTGTGAGTTGATGGGGAAGTCCGTTGCCCGGCTGGTGCACGGCACCAAGGTGGCTGTAAGCAGGAGAGTGGCACAAACGCAAAGCACAATTGTTCTCATTTTTTCTGCGTGAGAGAAAGAAGTGTGTGTGTAAAGTGAGCTTGTCTGCAGCTGCCTCTGATATGAACTGAAAAAGTGTCTGAATGCATATAGTGCTGTGTGTGTGTGTGTGTGTATGAGTGTATAGGAATATGTGAATGTGTGCCCAGTATCCTATTGGTTTGAGAGTGTGTGCCTGTGTGTGTGAGCACAGCCTGCAGGAGAGAGAGCGCGCAGGGGAACTGCCGCTGCCTCAGATAGCTGTGTCATTAATATCAGGGCGAGTGAGGGAGGGAGAGGGAGAGAGAGGCAGAGAGAGGGTGCTGAGTTAGAGAGGATGGGAGGGGCAGCACTATTGCGTAATGCAAAACACCATATCAGCAGCAATGTGAAAAACCACAAAGATGCAGACAGAAATTATGGGATTGGGGGAGAGAAAGGAGGGGCGGACGTGGAGAGAGAGAGAAGGTAGGTCCTTTGCCTGCAGTCAGTGGATGGTGCCGTCCTACTCAACCTGAAGTCTGCTCATTTCCCTGAAGAGCGAAATGACTCAGTGCACAGGAACTAAGTGACGTTAGGGTGATGTTTTTTTCACGCTTTGTTTTCTGTGGTTTTGGATGTCCGCAGCACAACATTTCAAGGCCTCGTCCCCTGACCCAGTTCAGATTCCAAAGCCTCGTGGTAAACACAGTCGACTCTGCCAGACACTCCCCACTTCCAAATTAGACTCAGGTGGGCACAATTACTGTAAAATCCATGGTTAGCCAGCAGCAACAATGAAGAGGGTTTGTTTAAATTAGTAGTTTTATTTTATTGGATTTACAATGCTTGCTAAGGATGTTGCAAATTCAGCATGAGAACCATCTGAGACTTCCAAATTAGTTTGTACGTAATAGAGTTGCAGACTGCACAATTAAATATAGATCTACCTTAAATATACGCTCCATCACACATTACACTTGAATGATTTTCTATATTTTTTTGTAAAATACTTTCTTGTGTTGTCAAGGAAGTTTGGACTGGATTTAGACAGCCTCTCTTCATCTCTAGCATCAACAAAATATGGAAATTCAAAAGCAATTTCAAACCAACAACAGCAAGTACACCTGCAACATGTCCCTGAAAATAAATGCAAAACAACCTTTTTGTCTTTTTTTATTTTTATTTTTTACATTAATGTGGATATCATTAATTGAAACTGCTGGCTGCTCTTTATTCATGTGGTACTTACTGTTCTCTTGCACTTACAGCTGTAGAAATAGGTTTGGGAAATGGGACATTTTGGTAGACTTTTGTTTTTTTTACAATAAAAATATCAGGACCCCCTTGAAAAGATGATACCTACATATACTCTAAGGGGTGTATTCTGATATAATACATTTGACTGCATTAGGCTTTCTGAACACTGCCTTAAATTACTTTTGAGAAAACTCAAAACATCCCTAAGAGCTTTATTTCCCCACATGAACATTCTTATGGCTCACCTCCTCCATTGGGGGGATCAAATGGTGAGAAAATGTGAATATTGACCTGTCATTTTGCAGCGAGTGCCTTGCTCAAAGACACTTTGAAGCCAGTCTTCTCCACCCCACCACTCCATTCTGTGGCCACAGCTGTTGATGAAGTTTACACAATGGTTATCTTCATTTAAAATGTATTAAATCTTGAATTGCTGTCACGTCACCATTGATGGAATAATGAAGTGGTTTACGTAGGTTGTTTTGGATATTAACAAAGCAAACAGATAATGAAGTCTTTATTCATGAACAGTAAACAGTTCACTTGTTTTTGCCTGTGTGGATGATGTGGTTATTTTGGTGGTTTTTAGATCGTCTTGACATTACAAGCATACTCTCCCACAAACATTATTCATACATGAGGCAATTTCATAAAGCATCTTATTACCAACAATCATTAAGCAATACAAGCTATTAAAATTAATTGTGTATAGTGAACAAGTCATAGTTTTGGATCCTCAGCCATGTGACATTTATCCTACTTGGAGTCTTGTTATAAACTTCTAGTAAGTTCATTAACTTGGCAGTGATTATTTTCTTGTGGGACATGGCTATTGCTTCAGTATATTAAGTAATTCATTACCATAAGTCATGTGATTGGATTCTTTTTCTGTGGCAATAGATGTTTCATGGACAAGTGATATTTCTAGAGAAGTGACAGTTTCGGTTAATGGATTTCATCTACGGAAGTGACTGTCAGCCCTAATAGAGCAACACTCCGGAAAAGAAAATCTTAGTGCACAAAACTTCCCCGAACAGAGTGATTCAATCTCGCTGTAGGCTCAACTCCAATTCAAACAGTCAATATCCGGACATGAAGGTAGAGATACACACAGGGAGAGATGGTGGCTCTCTCTCCGACACACAGTGGAATTCAGTGCTGTGCCTCCGTGGTCATTATATTTCTCCCTGAGGGACGGTGCAGAGTATTAAAGCCCATAGGTTCTTTTTGTTACACACTTCACATACCTGCTGCACCACACACTCATATTACTGGAAGGTTTGTTGCTGCTCTGCAGTACAGATCGCACGCTTGCTTCGCCAAGTTTTGCATATGTGTATGTGTGGGTGGGGCGGGGAAGTAAATGGACAGGTATGTGTCCACGTGCCTGCATAAATATCTTCCAGTGTCTCTGTCTCACTTCAAAGATGGGCCTGCCACATGTGAGCCTTATGCAGCCACCCCATAAAAAGGATAAGTCTTGGCACCAGAATTAGAGAGGCTTCCTGAAACCGCTTCAGGCTGCTTCTCTCAGATAAATGCCCAGTGTATAGCCAGGATGTCTGTCGCATCACTGGTATGTCATCTGCACTGCTTAAAACACACTGACCGTATTTAACGTGTTACTTCACCATCTGTTTCGAATTGTTGTTCAGGTTTAGTGTAATGGCACAATTTCACATCTTTCCGTCATTAGGGTTTCTTTTTCTTTTTTTTGGTCAATATTAGATTAGATGACAAAGCTAAAGAGATCAGTTAGGACCAGATGAACCACTTACCATTTCAGGATGTAAGAGTTAGAGATTAAAGTATTTAAAGTGTAGTTAAAACACAGATCATGTAATACCAGTCAGGTGTTTTTTGCTTGTAGTGATGTGACCTTGGCTGCCTGACAAAGCAAACTGACACATCAGAAACATCTGAATAAATCATACTAACGAAGGCCCTAATCGGCATCGTTCACAACATTCATATCTCTGTCCTTTCAGCCCTTGGAACGTGGTTGGTACTTGCGAGCACATTTGACAATAGCAAGATAAACAATATAATGGAATGAAACTAAAAACATAATCGGCTATCCCTAATGTTTGAAGTCGGGGTTGGTTATCAGTCCGTGTGTGTGTGTGTGTGTGTGTGTGTACATATAATCGGAGTGTTTTTGTGTTTATTGGCGCTACAGAGTCCGACCTGAGATATCCTCAGTCCTGCAGCTCTTTGATACAGACAAGGCTATTTCTCATTACTCCCCCACTCTACCAACCTGGCTCTGAAGATAAGAGGGGAGCAGCACCTGTCTTCTGTTTCTATCACTGTTACACATACAGAACTACCTTGCCATCGAGAGAAATTTATCAACAACTCTCAGTGATCATTTTCCCTTTTTTTTGCAATGCTGTTGACCCGATATCTTTTCTTTGCTGTGTTTTGTTTTCATTCTATCAAGGTTTCACAGCTGTGTCTCTTTTTTGTTAACATTTTAAGATCATTCAGAGATAATGGTACCTATGATCTCAAGAACTGTAGTTATCATTCATCATTATATATATTTATATATATATATATATATATATATATATATATATATATATATATATATATTTTTTTTTTATGTAGAGAGGCCAATATCATTGAATCAGTGTTTTTTTAGAGATTGCAGATAGTAAGAGGTTTGTTTGTTATTCTGATTGTGATAAGGTGTTCTGATACTGTGATAGCTGCTGTGATGATAAAGGTTCATTGAGCCCATCCTCTTTAAAAGCATCAGAGACTTAGGTTTTTGTGGTCTATCACACTTTGTGTTGGAAATTTCAGACAAATATAACATATCTTTTTCTGACAGCAGTAGATAAAGTTTAAGCGTAATACAGCAGAAACAGCAATTTTTGTCAAAGAAGTTCAGACTACTATGACATTTGGAACTCTTTTAGAGTTTCTAGTGATTTGTTTTTCTCAGTCTTCAACTTCCAGAACTTAATTTTGTCACAAAAATATATCACAAAACTGCTTACTGGTCAGAATCTTGGATCTAGTTCCTAGTAATATTGCCCTATTGAATATTCTGTGTGAAAAATGGCAAAAAGACACTTCCACACAATGTGATCTTCTATTCATATCTCAGCTTTTACACAGGCAGCTGTGGGTCAGATCAAAGACTCTGAAATAGCACATCCTGAGCTGGCAAACACATGCAGGAAGATTTGTAGCAGACTTATCTGAATGAAGTTTAGGACTGCTGTACTATCCTGCTGTAGCTGGACTGTTCAGATGTGGATGATTGATACAGGGGAAATCTGTAAATCCCAGCTGATAGGAGTTTAGAAATGCAAGTACACACTTAGTTATATTCTCATCATATTAGGTGGTACCTGCAAATCCTTCTTTAGTTTTTTTTTCATGTCCAAATGATTGGTAATATTTCTGTTTTCATGCTCCTCAGTTGTTGTCATTAGGCAAAATTGGCCAGACCAAAGTAGCCAAACTGAAATCCAGCTACGGGCTACTCCACGATACTCTGAAGAGGTATGTTTTCTTGTTGAAAGTTCATTTGTAACCCTCATAATATGTGTGTGTGTTTTTATATTATGGAGGCACATTTTGACTGCAAAGATGCTGAGAATATGGCAAGTTCAGCCAGAATCCCTCCAGCTGGAGTGTCCTTGAAAAATACTTTAACTCCTTATCGGATCTAGTTGTGCTGCTGTTATATACTGTTGAGAAGCATTTGTGACATCAGCCACTGGCTTCTGAAGAGACATTTTGAAGCCTGCATTAGGGTTACTTCTTACTCAGTACAGGTAGAAAGCCTAATTTGAGCAAAGAGGTGGAAGCAAGGATGTTGCTGAGGCCACCACGCCCTTAATGAAAAACTGATTCTTAAAATTGCCACCAAGGCACATAAAAGAGTAAGTGAAATTAACCTTTGAGAGCCCAATTTATTCTGGAAACGACAAATCTTTTTGTAATTTCTTGTGAAAACAAAATCTGACTGTGCACATTAAATGTAATTGGCTGAGAACTCAGAGGTCTATCATAAAAATCTGCAGCTATTGTGTGTGTATATGTGCATATTGTACCACAGTGAAAAATCTGATTCAGACAAGAGTTGAGGCTGTTTAGATTATTTGTAGTTAACTAAAGTTCATATGGATTTATTTTAGTTATTGGCTTTATGTTTCCTGAAAAGGAATGTAAAAAAAAACCTATATAAAATGTTGGTAATATTTAGACGATTAAGCAGTAATTTTACTTACGATACTTACGATACTTACGATAATTACGATTACTGATATGAAAAAAACAGAGTGGGGTCAGACTACTGTTTAACCCTGTTTTGGACTGTCAGAGTGTAAATATAAGTATATGTATACTGCATACTGTACCACATACTTAAATCATTGTTTAATCCAAAAGTACCCAGGACTCTGAGGTCCAGCTTTTGAGAGAGGCAGTGAGGTGTCGTGCTGAGCTGAAGAGGCTGCAGGCCGAGTTGGAGAGAACAGAGGAGCACAGCACCTCTGAGGAGCCTGAAAGTGAGGTCAATGAACTGAGGCAACAGCTCCTCCAGGCATACAATGAACTGAAAGCTGCTGAGGACAGAGAATACAAGGCACAGCACGAAATGAAATGGTGAGCTGAGTATATATAGAAACGCATACACGCAATGCTATTGCAGTCACTCATGCTACATCAAATGTCAAATGAGTTGAACGAAAATGACATTCGATTCAAGAAAATACTTTTATTACAAACGTCCCAAATTTGGCTGCAGCGTTCTCTGTCGAACACACACACACAAACACACACACACACACACACACACACACTTCACACCACTGACAGTAACCCAAGAGACAAGATTGAGGACAAAACACAGAAGTGAAACTGGAGTAGTGAAGAGAGATGTGTACAGTAGAAGAGCATATGCGTGTGTGCGCACACACACACAGTCACTGTTAAATAACTAGGGACCAAACACTGAGGTGAGCTACGAGGCAGCATTTTTGCAAGTTTTCATTGACTTTAGAGGGAGGTGAAGGTGAAAGAGTAGAAGACTCAAACACATACACAGAAATAATATTGGTACAGTGCGTGTGTGTGTGTGTGTGTGTGTGCGTGTGTGTGTGTGTGTGTGTGAGTGGGGGGGGGGGGGGGGTG
>JAVQJL010064186.1:0-19957 GCA_036024295.1 Nannoperca obscura | reverse complement strand
CATAGATTCTTGTTTCCAGTGTAGTCATCTTCTTCAGCAGTTTGAAGCAGTCCGAGCACTGCTGTTGTTCTGATGAGCGTGGCATAATGGCGGTGCAGTAGTAAAAGTGGAAAAAAATGTAAAATTGTGGTTGTAGCCTTTGTAAATAAAATACAAAATAAAAATAAAGTCCCGGTGATTTATAGTGTCAGGAAGCTAAACAAGACAAAAGAATGTAAGCAAGCAGAGAGCAAGCAGCAAAGCGTCTGCACTGTAAGGCTGCAAAAGGAGCTCAACAAGGCACCATTCCCGCCATGAACAGGTTGAATAACAGGTGTTTCAGTCAAAGATCTTTAGCTTGGACCATGGATTATCAGGGTGGAAATTATGGATGTATCAAAACAACTTAAAACTTTCACACATGGTGTTTAAAATGTTTCTTAGGCTTCCTCAGTCTTCCTTGTTTTGAGCCCACAGAGTCATTTTTACATTCTTGTACCAGTGTGCCCTGAAAACATTTGACTGAGCAAGTTGATAACCAGCATCGTGTGACCGCTTAGTGTGATCGCAGATGTTGTGCTCAGTAAAGCCAGATAATAAAATCCACAGATCCCCACAGTGCTGCTGTAATTCAAAAGTAGAAAACAAACTGGGCAGTATGAATGTTTAATGCAGTGCCCCACTGTATTTTTCATAATTTTACAAAGAAGCATTGCATTGGCTTGCTGTATAGTTTAAATAAATACGTTTTCAGTTTTTTAAAGACGAGGTGAGCATATTACAAAAGAAAATGTCAATGCTTGTTTTTCATTCTCGTTGACAAGCATCTAGTTTGCTAGTGTGTGTGTGTGTGTGCGCTCACCATGTGGGGAAAGAAAATAATTAGCACTACATTTCAAATCTAATTTTGGGGCCAATAGCCTAATATTATTGTCTTCGTTTTTTCCAGTGGGATAGAGTTCGGCTGGGATCTTTCATTTCATGACTCCAAAACAAGTTATTAGGCCTGGCTAGACAATTTATGCTTATAGGTGGGGGCAAAGTGATTTTTGGAAGTGATTCCAGTGGGAATTGTGCTGAGGCTTATTGCTGTCCACCATTTCAGTCTGTCCCTGGAGTTTCTGTGGATCATTCAGTGCTTCTAGATGCTCCATTGCCCTCCGAGCTCATAGAGGACAGTGAAGTGGAACTCAGAGCACCCGTCAGAGCTGACTGATAAACCACCCTCCATCTCATCCTGCCACACTTTAGCATTCCAACGAGTACCAGACCCCACTTTATCTGCTGTGTGCCGAGGCCAACCATAGTGACTATCAGTAAGTGGACCAAATGCACTTTTCACGTCCCTTATATAATATAAATTATATATTTTATCTTCATTTCAAAATGGTCAGCGCCACCGACCTTAGACAGACGTCAATACATTTAGTTGGAGTGGCTTTGCTTTTTGTGTTAATTTCTCGTGACTCTACCTCTGTCTCAGGTTTATGAGCTATTGTGTATGTTTGTAAAAATGTTGTTCCTTTCATGTGCGAACTCCAAGTCGCTACCCCCTGCTGTGATACCTGAGGTTTCATCTTATGTATCACATGATTGGAAAACAGAAGGATTGTTTGACTAAAGAGAGCTCAAGTTCCAGTCAAACCAGCATTTACAATGACAACATTTCCATTTACATCAATTCATTTCAGTGATTAATCCTGATCCACCCAACCTGTCTGTTGTAAACTTCCATCACAATTTCGTGGTTTAACTGTGTGTGCACAGTTTTGGTTGGTTTCCATGCTGCCTGATTGCTTGTGTTTCTTGCTCAGTTGGACTTCTTTTTACCAATGTTAAAGCATGGCTTTAACCCATTTAGTGAGCACAATGATATTGTATTTATTAGAAGTGATGGCCTGGAACTATGAAAATTACACCAGTTTTCTCAAGGTTCACTTACTAAGCTATTCTCAAAGCTTAGTTATATGATCGCAAGGTCAAGAATAAACATCCACAGTCAAGACCCAAGTTCTGATAAACCACAAATAACTTTGAACTGAATCCTTGTCAGGATGGAATCTATTGCCTTTAGCTGTTTTTGGTCTTTAAAGCCCTGTTACAGGACTCCACTGGCCCGGCTCTCTGTTTAAAGGGTCTGATCTCTAGTTCTATGGGGTATTACCCTATTAGAAATTCTAAAGATTATTTAAGTTGGGGGTCGAGGAGACTCGCCTAGCTTCTCACTGCCTACATCCGGACACTTACCCTGCTACCTCTGATAACTCCACCCAGCTGAGTAGCCTTTAGTTGCTCGGATGTGTGATCAGCCACGCCTGTTAACGACAGCTCCCCTCTCTGATCTGAGCACTTGGTGAATTGCTAGGTTTGGGGTTCGATGGCTTATGACTAAGAAGCCCTCAGGGTATATTTTTTAGTGGATCAATGTACAATAACCTTTAAGAACTGTGCAGATATTGTACACACAGGCTTAACTGTTTTACTTTAATGAGAAGGCTTAATAACAGGGAAACAATACTTTTACTTAATTTATATTTGTATTTATTGCAGGAATTGGCATAGTGTAGCTACAGCGTTTCAAATCAAAAATCAAATCACAATATAATCACTGTACTCTTGTCGTATTCTGAATCTCTAATCAATCAAAATTTGTATAATAGGAAAAAGAGAGGCTAGCCGGGTCCGTGGTAACCTGTCGAGTTCCTCCTGCTGAGGTGAAGCGTCAATGGAAATCTAAAACTCTGTACAAAGATTTATAATCCTAAATCTGCATCTTCCTCTTATTTGGCAGGGAGAGCTGAATCCTCTGCGGTCCAATCTTATCAGCAGCGGCTTCCTTCCTTTGTGGTTTTGGCTCGTTTCTATGACTGCTGCTGATCCGTCAGATTCTTCTTTTGTGCTTGTTGGAGTTTTGACTCGGTACAGAATCAAAGTTCTCCGCGCTCTGCATCCTGCATCACTCGCACAGCTCTGAGGTTTTCACATCCCAGACTCCTTTTATTGATCTTGCCCGCCTGGCTACTTCCCTAAACCCGTTTCTTACTGATTGGTCATCCTCCCTTACATCTCCTCCCATACCCATTAAGAACCTTATTTGGCTATCTTTCTCCTCACACACATTTCAGAGCCTTATTCTGCGCTTTTTACCTCTAATTCTCCTTATGCCCATGTTTGGCCATGCTCCTACTCAGCTGTCATCTGTGACCCACTAAGCGTCTGCTGTTGGTGTGTGTCTCTTGCACCCACGCACTCTTTTTCACTTCCTCTTTCCAACGCACGCACAGCTGACTTCCATGCGCACAGGTTTTCTTCCTCTTTGCTAGGCCCCTGCAGCTGTTTCCACATGCTCACCAAACATGGGCTTGTTAAACTGAAAACATCACTACATTTGTTTGATCACATATCAGATTATAGTTATCATTTTAACACTTGTTATCAATAATTTCAACACTGTTATCAATAATTTAAAAACTTCATAATAGTGTTCTGTGTTCAATCATTTAGATTACAAAGTCCTGTTCAGATGTTGTTTCACCAGAGGCAACATTCTGGGGTCTCACTCTTTCTGACACCATTTTTTATTTTAATAGAATCAGGGAAGTTCTCTTACATAACCTCTATCGATACCACTTTACTCCTGTCAAACAAGTAAATCAAGCAGTAAATGAGCATCATGAACAAATGAGAAGACCTACTGTCTGTTTTTGTTAATCGTTCTCACTCTAACAGTAGGCAGGTGGGGGATGGATGGAGAAGGAGACGCTGGAAGGGGGAAGAGGAGGAAAGTGAGGTGAGAGGGGGAAGGAGAGAAGGAAGAAGAAGACAGGAGCTGCCTGCCCTTCCCCCTCCTTCTTCCCTCACCTCCCCCCTTCTCCACTTTATAAATAATGCAGAGTGCGGCGCCCCCCGGTGTTGTGAAGTGTTTGTTAATGGCAGTGCTAATTGCAATAAACCGGAGTGGTGTTTGAGCCCTCTAACGGGCATAACACTCCTAATTAGGTTGGCTCTGCCTGATTTAACACTGGGAGGAGAAGAAGAAGGAGGGAGACAAAGAAAGAAGATGAAGGAGAGAACAGAGGGAGGGAGCAAAAAAGGGAGGTCAGACTGAAGGAGGAGAAGGAGAGGGAAGGGAGGATGTTTTAGGGAGAGACACTTGTAGACAAGAGGGAATAGAGGAGGAAGAGCAGGGTTCTACAGTGCAAGTATTTCACTCGCATTTGCCTCTAAAAATAGATGTTTGTGTGAAGTGACCAATCACAGCCTGGATGGAGTGGGACATTAAATTGGTTCTGATTATTGACAAGTTAGTACTTAGCATTACTTAGGATTTAATGAAGGAACAAACCTACAACAATTATAAATGTTGTTTATGTATTTTTTATACTACTGTACTGGGCATAATATTACACTAGTGGTTGGCTATAGGTCTATAGTATACTATTTTATGAAATTATAATGAATGTACTAACATTATTTAATTAATATATTAATATTTAAAAAACAATACTATTTTATCAAATTTTACATTTTATTTGTTGTTATATTATACTAATAAACAAATGTATATTAGTTACTTAACCAGGTGCACTTGCCTTGGACAGATGTAGATTCAGCCAGTGTCACTCTGCCAATATGTACTCCTTCTGGCCAGCCTCCTCCTTGTTTACACAAAGTGTGGTGCTGGTGTATTGTGTATCAGTCCCTGGTTCAAAAACTACAAGTTACACATTGTACAAGCCGCAATGTGCCAATCATAGTACAGTTTTCTGTGATGAGTGTTTTAACTGTCTCACTCTTCCACTTTCTGGATTTCACATCATAAGTGCACACATGGAGCAGGAGCATGCACAAATGCATGTGTGCACATGCAGTATATATATGTAATACTTTCTTAATAAATGGTGTTACGTTTATTTGTGTATTCCTTGGGAAAAAAAGGTTAGTGCAGAGCTTTGTAGTGTACAGAGGGGGTTACTGAGAAGAGGAAGAGCAACAAGGGGGAAAAAAGAGGAAAAGGAGGAGAGAGAGAGGGAACAAATGGGGAGATGAAGAGGCTAATGTTGGAGAAGAGGAAAAAAAAGAATGCCACATAAGAATTAGAGAAAAAGAGGAGAGGAAGACAAGGAGGTCATCATCCCTACATCGTATTTTTTTTTACCAAGGTTAGTGCTGATAGTCAGTGATCCCTTAAATAAGTCTACTAATTAATATCGTTATGTCGTTTTCTGTGCTTTTAACATTTTTTGCATGGAGACATTAAACAAGAAGATGAATCACAGTGAGCTGTTAGATGAAGAACTGCAGCTGACAGGATCTTATTGTTGTGAGAACCAGCACAACTCCATCTCGTCATCGAGGTGAACATCTTCTACTCTGCCATTCTGGAAAACCACTCACACATACATGCAGCCTGAGATTATTAGCACTTGCTCACAGCATGATGATAAAAGGCCAATTACTGATGAGTCATCTTAGTCCTCGGTGACAAAGCCGTCTAGCAGCTATAGTAATTATGATGGCAAAGCAGGAAGTCAGTCCACTGATGGAGGAAGTTGGGATGGATAGATAGGTTTACAAAACATAGGACTTTAACCCTTGTGTGGTGTTCATGTTTTTGCTACTCAGCCAATGTTCCCGGGTCTGATGGACCCACCACATTATTGGGTTTTTAAATCAATACAGCCATAACAATGTACGTACAAATACTTAACAGATGTTTACTTTATCCCAATAACAAGCAATATAGACAGCGTATATCATATATATTTGCCATTTACCTCTGTAAGATCACTATTATGAATAAGGATGCCATTCGTTTCTTGTGATAAGATGTCATAAAAGAGAAAAAACAAATATAATTAAGATATGGAAAAAACATGTTTAACTTGAACAAATATAAATGAAACAAGGTTTTTCATCACTATTGATGTATATTTCCTAAAACTTCATTAGAAATTGAACACACACATTCAACACACATAGGCTGCCTGTTCATGCAGCCTATGCAACACATGAGGGGCAGAGCTTTACTGCGTGTGTGTTGCATATGCATTTCTTGCACTTCACGCATGTATACTGTGTCTTCATGTGCATCTTGGGTCCACACAAAATATAGAAAGGTTCCCGCAAGACAGAATGTTGTCAAGTTGATCCATGAGGCAGCAGGAAAAGGACCCAATAGCAGACGGGTAGCTACAGAAAACCAAAAGTATTTAATTAACAAATATACAAAACAAACCAAAAAGCACAGGAGTGAACAGACGCTTGGACGTAGACACGAGACACCGGCAATATCAAACCTCGACAGAACATAGCAAATACCAACAGAACATAGCACACACCGACAATGATCCGACAAGACACAGAGGGAAGGGACTGCTATATATAAGCAAGGGAAAACAAGGGGATTAGACACAGGTGAGTGACGAGACACAGGTGAGTGTAATCAAAAAAGGAGGGAAACCAAACAAAGACAGGAACATGGACTCAAAACTACAAAATAAAACAAGAAACACAGAAAACCCAACCCAGATCATGACAAATGTAAAATGTGCAGGAAATCAGGGAGCAGACAGGTGTTGATTCTTGAAATATAACAGTGTTGCAACCAGTGGCGGGCCGTGCATTTCACACCTAGGCCTTCAATGATGTCCTACTTAGTCCGACTTCAATAAATACCTCTCATAATACCATCATTTATGACACCATGTGACCACGGCTGGAGAAATAGCATCCAGAAACACACTTACGCACTACTGTAGGCCTTGCATCACCTCAATTGTGTACAAAATGGGCTATTTTCCAGCGCAATTAAAAAACAGTAAACTCGCATCAGCAATTAAAACATATCTCTATGTGGTACTGTCAAAAACAAAGAAATAAAAGGGTATTTAAAATGATCTGTCCAAAAAGTTTTAATAAGTTCACACAGAATACAGGCAAGCTTTAATAAGATTGTACACTAACTTGCAAAATTGCAGTTTAATATCAGAAAGACACTAACAAGACGGCCACATCTTGGCAACAGCCAGCGGCACAATAAAACACAATGACACAGGTCTCTTTGAGTACAACCACACAGCTGCGCCAGCGTGTGATTTGACCAATCACAGGACGCGTACAATGTTCAACGTGATGCCTTCCAGAAGGCCTACTGACAACAACTTGTGATCTGATTAGCTATCGCAACTCTCTATCAACTGTATGTACCCGTTCACTTACATTGCACAGCCGCCAGCATTGTTGATTCTGAAGGCCTCAGGCAGATTTCATACAGCCTTGGCCACACAACCTAGCTGAATTCTGATTGGATAAAAACTCTAACCTACAAACAACACAAAAACATGAAGAGAATATGAAGAATATTTTTATATATTTAGGGAAAGTAAATTCAAAATTTAATTAACTTTTATCAAATTATGGTCATATGTAATAGTATAGTAAGGTCAGCAGAGAAGGCCTTGCTGGCCCTGACGGCCCACCACTGGTAAAATGCATGTTTGCAAAATAAGGTACACATGCACTGCAGGCCAAGAACATGTCCAGCTTTGTACAAATGCCACAATCATGTATGTAAATGAATGAGAAATTAATTAGTTTGCTAAATGCACTGAAGAAGACATACATACCAAGCCACCCTACAACCACAACACATAAAAATTATGTCCCTTCACCTAAACAATGAAATGGAACAATAAGTCCAGCTTCCTCAGTGAGGAAAAAAAACTGACACATTTAAAAATAATTCATTAAAATCCAAACATAATTAAAGATGAACAATATGCCTGTATGACAGCAGTAGAAAACAATATGAAGGCTCTGCACTAACAGAGCTCACATACTTACAAACACAGAATAGGAAAACACATCTTTCTTGATGTACATAAAACAAACCGCAGTGGTCATGTTTCATGAAGTCTGTCACTTGGCAGTATTAATATTTTGGGATTTCTTTGTCAAATGAGGAACTTTGTGTTTGCCATAGTTCTTACAAAAAAATGTACTCTACTAAAAATACTAGAAACAAACAAGCATACTGTAGAAAAAGTCAAGCCCACTGTTGAATCTTTCCAGGTACAGATGCACAGTCTTGTCTGTGCCTTGGCTACAGATATGAGCTAGATTTTGATGTAATTTGTTACTATTATTATTACTATTATTATTTGTATTATTTATCATTAATAAAATGAATGCCTTGTATTATTGCTGTTTGTAACCCTCCTGAGGTTATTGCTTCAGAGGGCAGATGGGAGTTGAGCAATCCTGGCCCCAGTAATGCAGAAATAAACACATTTTTCAGTTGGCCATCTCACACACTGATTACGTTTCTAGTTTTAAAAATACAGCTGTCTGCACAGGCTGTGTAACGACTCACATTTCACTTAGGATATACGTGTTTAAGCCCTGACCAAAGTGCATTTTCACCCCTCGTGTCTATTTTCTTCAGTTTTACATGCCTAACTACAGTGATTGTGTGTTGGGCTCTGAGTGCTGCCAAAATGCAGGTGACTTAAACTCAGTACTGTTCCTGAACGCATCTTATGTAGACAGTTTTAAAAGTGGAAAGTATCTACAATTACACTGGACTCATAAGAAATTCATAGCTGAAGCTCTACGGAAATGTTTACAGCATTAGTGTGCGGACTATATTCTCGATTCTAGGAACTCAGTGTTACGATATGATGCAAGGAAAGGACCCAAACACAGGCAAACAGACTGAGTGGTGCAGGTCGATGATTTATTGGGGAAAAAATGAACTTACTGGCAGGAGATCTAGGTACGGTGACAAAAACGAAAGGCAAGGGGAACTCAAGGAAACCAGGAGAACTGAGGAAACTGAATGAATCTTTGAACTCCTTTGCTAAAGTAAACGCAGTGGGGGGGTAGAACGTTGTGAATTGAGTCAAGTTAACGTTAGCCTAACGTATTTTAAGGGTAACTTGCTTGGTCACCATTCATTTAAGTTGGCAAAGTATCAAAATATATTATGTTGTCACAGATGGTTGAACGTGACGTTTCACAGAATTCGTAATAATTACTGCAGCTATACTAAAATACTAGTATTGACATCAGTCATCAAGGATCAGCATTTGATAATTAGACATCGAATGATATTCAGTCAGAGCAATGTTTATGTAATGGCTAGTGTTGTGAATTAAAAGGGATAAAATACTAGCTATATAGTCAGTTATATCCCCTGAATGATAATAACATCAAGTGGTCCAGTTGTCGTAACATTAAGAGTTAGATGTTTTAAGTTTGATAGGAATATGACTAATAGATAAACATAATATAATAAATAAACCCCCACAGACAAGCACACCTTTTCAGACTACATACGCTGGATGGAAGGGACCAAACATAAGAAACTGAAAAAACATAACAGTGTCAGTCCCTAATATCAACCCAAACAACATTTTTCAGAGAACAGAATTTGTGGCCACTCTGTTCACAAACTTCATTGTCGAGCACAATTTGCCATTATTTGTAGATAACCATACTGAACCATTATTTGAAAAGACGTTCACTGGTTGCCAAACTGTCAAGCAATATGTCTGTACAGATGTCCATGAGCTGAAACTTCTTTCGGCATAAGGTGGTACTCCAAGACTTTATTCAAGGTTGGCAGGTCTGCACATGTAGGAGAATGTCAAACAACGCGATCAGGGGCAGGTGAGCAAAGGAGAGCAGATGTGGCTAATCAAAGAGTGGCACGAGAACAGGAACTGAAGAGACAAGACAGGTACAAATTTCAAAATAAAACAGGAACAGAATATAACACTAATAATATAAAACTCAGTGGGAAAGTAATTTGTTAGTTCGAGAAAATGCAAGACGAAGACAACTACAGTTCTTTTCAGTTTGGTAGTTGTAAATAGTGCTAGGTGTACTAAAATAATAATGAAAGAAGTGTGGAAATAAGTTTGTGTGTTTGGAAAACAAAAAAAAAGACACTTTTACCTTTTTCAGAGGGATAAACTGTGCTTTTTCCATCACTGCATATATTTGACAGCTATACCTCCTTTGCAAAGATTTTCCATCTTTGCATCTTATAAAATATGATACATAGATTCAAATTAAACTACCCAAAAGCATAAATAGTAGTCAAAAGTAGTTAGTCCCACCTCAACCAGCTGCAACATTTGAATGCTAACACAGCATAAAGAATAATATAACAAACATTATAATATAATGTTAAAAAGGGGCTATTCTGCATAATGAGTACTTTTACATTTGTAACTTTAATATATATTAGTTTTATTACATTTACATAAGCAGTAAATATTCTATATATCTTCTTCCACCACTGGTCTTCCATAATCCAAACACTGCATTGACATCCAACCAATATCCTAATTAATCATGAAGAAAAGCAACCTCTTTCTCCTATAGGCTGCAGTGTAGGTATGGATCATTAAAATGCTCAATAGTATCTGCATTTAATCTTTCTTTTTCATTTAACAAGGCATAGTGAGATTCTGTGCTCTCGCCCCACTGCACACTGCTCAAACATGACACGCTCTGTTGTGCGTCTCAGATATGAAGATGTACCTCATTTTAATTAGTGCACACAGGTATGATAAGCTTCGTTCTACGCGTTCAAAGACTTGAGAACTAACGCTTCCAGATTTTCTGATTATCATTTAATCTTCCATTTATACTATAATTGGAACATACATTATCACATGTAGGAATAGGTATGAATCGTGAAAATTAAATTAAAAAAAAGAGGTCAAAGACAGGACCTCCACTCTCTTACAATCTAGCTATGCATTTGTTAGCAAGATAAAGTATAATGCACATCATGCAGTATATGCTAACAAAAGATGTCAACAGAAGAAGTAAAACATAATAAGGCCACCACATATGAACAGTGACTGTTAAAAAAAAGTTGCTCTCTGAACATGATCAGGTGTTGTGTTGTGTGAAAATGATGCATCAAAAGCAGAGTGTAAATAACAACGACTGAATATTTATGAATTTGATTAAAAATGTCAACAAAAACAAAAATGAGCTTTAAAAGACAAAATCAAAACGTATGAAATATGTTTGAATCATGAAGGGGAAAACTATTATTTTCACTCCTATTTTTGTGTTATATTCTATAATCTCTACACAAACAGCGGGGGAGCATGTAATGCTTCATATGACACGCCTCTCTGGGTGGAGGCTCTGCGGACTTGCTGAGTTCTCATCGCTGGGACTGTCCACTCACACAAAGTAATGAGATCATCCTGAGTGAAGTGATGCTGAAAATGAATCATCTCCCCCCTAACAGCACGGTGGTCACATTTCTCTTGGACCTTGTACTCCGAGGCCATCCATCCTCCACCACCACGCAGGGCAGTGGCTTCACTCATCACAGGCACAGCCCCGGCTCCCCACCCCAACAAATGCACCTGACAGGAAGCCCGCATCTAATCCAATCATAGCTGTACAGGTCAACTCCACTAACAGCATTTCTGTAAGAAATATTATGACTTTTCCATTTTGGGTGCTCATTCACTTGAGGCTTAAATTCAACCACAAATTGCTACAACCGAGATGCAGTTATTGTTTGGCCAGGTAACGATCTATATTTGCTGATAAAGGTATGTCAGCACAGTAGATACACAGTAATACCCTTGTATCTTCAGGACATGTTTTCTATTTAGAGGAAATTGCTATTTTAGTTTAACACAATTTTGCTCTGAGACAAAAGTGTATGAACATTCCTGTGGGTAATGAAATCACAATGCACAATCAGTAGTGCGGTTGAAGGATGGCCGCGGTCTTAATCCATTAGACCTTGCGGTCTGTTTTTATGCTGCCCTGATATTAGGACAAAGCACTGATGAATTCCTGCTAGCAGAGGCTTTTTCGGGCCAGACACAAACATAAACAATCCAGTGCAAAGAAAAAGGAGGTGCAATGTGGCCATGAAGATAAAGCTTAATCTATCACAACTCAGTAAGTGTAATAGGAAAAGACAGTTTAAAGGTTTAGAATAATCACAGATGTCAGGAGCTATTATTCACTGTGCAAAGAATATGAGATGCTTGGAAATATGATGTCTTGAGGAGCCGTCCTGAGAGATGGGCTGGGGCTGGGATGTTGCCTGGGTAAGTCAGGGGGAAATGGTACAGGTCACAGGGCCAGATGAATGACAGTGCCACAGGAGACAAATTCAACACAGCCAGGCTGCGGGGGCATACACCCAGCAGAGGACAAACAGGCCTTTGACCAGCTGACCTGCTCCAGAGAGTGAGGAGTACACCACACGGTCCAAAAACAGCAGTGAGAAAGCCGAGGCCTGTATTTGTGATGGATGACTCACTCTGGTCACACATATTCACATGAATGAGCCTGCCGTGGCTATTTGCCATGCAAATTCTGACATAAAAGAGCAGGAAGAGCCACAGCTACTGTCGAGGTACCAGTTTATTGCAAGTATAAGCAGCTCATCACACGATTGGTTCATTGCAAATCCATTTAGTGTGCAGTGCATTAATCATGCTGCAGGCTGCCAAGGTTCACCATTTATGCTACTCTGTAGATTACAAGAGAGGGGTGTTGGAAATTCTGCTTAATAGCAAGGAAGCTCTCATTACAAAATCTGCATTCATTCATTTTTCTAACGTTGCGTGTCGTGTTACATACGTGCTCAAAGAGGTTTAACAGAGAAGCAGCTGACAGATAAAGTCTGCACAGAGAATCTGACTTGTATAGGCCATGAATTCAGGCTTCTTTGCAAGCTACGCGTTGCGTTCCCAGAGTTTAAAGGTATATTATAGGGCCAATTGTGGAAATAGCTTGTACAGTAGATATAGATATCATTATGAGATTCTCAATCTCCCCATCAAACTCCCATGGGCTCTCTCTCAATTACATTCTTCTAGCAGAGCTGCACTGAGTGGGGTTCTGACATTACATTCAGTGCTAAGGTGATGTTACCACATCACAGAATTAGATTGCATTACAAAAAGGTTATATAAATTAACCCAGATGTAAAAAAAAAATGGCACAGAAATGCACACACACAGCCCTAGCCCCAAGCACCCCACACGTACACGCCTACGTCAGTGTTTGCTTACTTATTAAATTTCCGTGAGCCTTGCACAAAGAAAACAGGTGATTGTCAAAAGCTATCACGACCATTTAGAGATTATCGAACTTGATCAGAACCAACCTTATACATCAAGCAGAAGCTGAACACTGATTATATGTATATTAAAAATAGCTGTGCTGTATGCGTTGAGCATCAAGGAGCACATGGATTCATGACACATCACACACACGCATTGTTTGTCAACACCAGATAGGATTGAAGACTTGATGGATGAAGGTGCCAGAAGGAAAGTAATTTCCACTAACTTATCCTAGCTGCTGTGAATAAGAAGAGGCAAGGGGAGGCTGAACAGGGTGCAACACAGCTGGTAGCGTGAAAGTAAACAGTACTATATACATTTGGTATATAAAATACAAGGGCATTAGGCCAAAAATAGGAATGCAGAGATAGAAGGAATGAATAAAACAGTGTTGTCTGTTACAATGCAAGCTGCAAATTCTAGCACGCCTGGCTTACAGTAGTAACTGAGTACTTCCAACGCCAAGGAGCATTTCATACTACACTATTTTGTGGGGTTACAGGTTACGTTAAAAAAGCCCCATTCATGATCACACATCCACAGTGTGGAAACCGGTCCTGGATGCTACCATATCAGAGTGTAGGTTCATTTGGGCAAGTTTACACTAAGCAAGTCCAGCCATTACGATGTCAAACACATTGGTTAGTCCTTGTTCTCAAAGCCTGTTGTCTTGTACCGTTAATAGTGAAACACACTATTTGAAAACACGAACACTAGAGCATAAATCTAACCTCTGTCATGTTTGCCCAAGTATGTAAGCTAAGCAGCTTAACAGGGCTATGTTAGAATGAAGTATGGTTCAAATCTTGTGTCCAGCTTTACAATTAAATACAAGAAAGAAATATTGTTTATTTTTGTTTCCATCTTATTCCATTATTCCATGTTTATTCCTTGTTCTACATGGATCATGAACTTGTGGATAAAGTCAACTCATAGAGCTAATGTTAGCTTAATTAGCAAGCATATTAGCACACCCCTACTAGAATCTGTCAGCATCAAAACTGAAGGTCTATCTGTCCAACTCTTTCTGAACTCAAGGACCCATTGTTTAAAATAAAATACTAAGAATTTCAGTGGCAAATCTGCAAACAGTGAATTGCATGTTATAATAGAAGAGCAACAGGAGGTGGGCTGCTAGGCAGCTGTGTGAAACATCCATGTTGGTGTGATGTGAAGTTAAGGTGTAGAGCAGCAATGAAGCAACACAACTGCTTCCAATCTGTCACTTCTAGGAAGACCTTTCCATCACAGGGCACTCCTGACCGACACTGTTCTCCTGTTCAGCTTTGAATTGCAATAACATGTTACTGAGAGTGACAATATGGTTAGATATATCACTGCCGAGGACTCCAATAGTCATTCTTTTCATATGACAACTTTGTATGTCAAACAAATTATTAAAAAAACTAACTTATAGCTGCTGCTATAAAGTCAAAAGGGTCCAGTAAATGTAGGCCTAGTTAGAATCACATTCTGCACGGGTTAATATTAGCTGCATACATTGGCAGGAAAATTATGTGAAGGCAAGGGATGAAATATACACTCCCATCACAGACAGAGGCTTCCTATTCCAGATAGTAAAATCCATACATTGCTCTCAGACACAAAGCTGCTCTGAAGACTGCACCACATTCTCCACTAAGTCCAGTATGTCCTCAGTTTGGATAAACACGTCATGCAAGTCAGGGTTTTATCTGACTTAACAACTGCAAGTCTTATTTTAGCCTTCCAAAAATCCACACATTACTCAACTTATAAAACATGCTTTTGGAAAACTTTGGAAGACATAAATAATTCCCCCCCCAAAAAAACATTTTTATTTCTATTCTAATAATGAGCTGATATTCTACCTGTTATGAACATCATCTATTTAAGAGTTTACAAAGTGTCTGTGTGACAGGTACAGACGTTCTATCAGTGTAGTGCAGGAGTCTGTTTTTGAGACGCAGATAATGTGTTAGTGATGCCGGGCAACAGGGGATTTGTTAGAGGAAACTAAGCTCGGCTCCAGTCTTCTTTCGGAGGTATTATCCTCAGTCATCTTTCCCTCACACCTCAGAGTCTGACTGAAACGCCTGTTTGTAAAATTTCAAACTTCACTGTGGCATATTGGTGGTGCTGATACCAAGTATTTGTTACTTTATTTAGGATGCGGATAAAACTTCTTCCACTGAATTTTTTTTGGGGAGAGAACAGTTTTTTGCTTTCAATATCCCTGTGCTGGACTGCAGCTATAGATGTAGCCATATTCAAATCTGTAACCGGAATATTGGCACTAGTAAAAACAAACATATCTAAACAAACACAAAGACTGTTACAGTGACAATCTGCTTCCTGAAAAACAATAATAATAAAATCACCCTTTTGACAGATTATATATTTCTTTGGAAATATCTGACAGAAAAATAATCTGCTGCTTTCCAAAGACAAATATGTTGCTTGGCTAAGAAGATTAGGCTTACATCATGGGTGACCACTGAGTGAAGGTGGCTCTCTTAAATAAGAGATAAGCATGTGAAATTGATTTGTGTAAAATCCTCATACAATAACTGATGGGTTCACAGCCAGGGTTATATAAATAATTTATTGTAAAAACTATTGTTGTGGAAAAGGACAGGAATTATTTATGAAATTGTGTATAGGTTTGTCAGTGCAATGTATAGACAGCACTTTTTTGCAGTTTGACTATTTTTAGCACAAGGGAAGGCAAAAAAAGATGAAAGTAGCTCCCAGTTCAGTATGGTACAGTACATGGTAATTCCATTCGCTATCCTTCAAAGAAGTGAAAGTGAGGGCTCTGATTTATTCATAAGCCGGCTTCTTCTGCCAGAGAGCATTAGACAAAGACAGATCACCCAAAGGTAACAATTCTGCTGAGAAAAGCAAATAACAAATCAAAACAAATCAAGCCATGGTGTGAACAGTTTACATGTTGCACTGCACAGGTTAACTTTGCAGTATACTCTAGCTGCTGGACTTAACAGCTGACAAGTAGAGCTTGGTATCAAGCATCTGAGCTAGTGGTTTGTTTCCATACAACATCTGAAACTGCTCCTGTGTAAAATGCTCCTCCCTGGCTTTAAGGTTCCTTGCAGCTCCAAGTCAGAAAAAACTCAACATGATTCTAGGTGCACAGCCTCCATCAAGCTTCTGTCAGTCTCTAACAGAGAGTGAAGGTCACCACCTTGTCCTACTTACCTGGCCTCCTGCAGCCTGACCACATGTCCTCACACCGCACCTTCAGCCTCCCTCTGAATCTCACCTGCCTACTGTGGCTGGAGAGCAGAAAACACTGCATTTATCTCAGTCACTATTAACAGAATGTTGATAAATCACTAACTGCAATTCAGCAGGACTGGGAAAAGATAGATTTGGTAGTTTTTTTAAAAGCCAATAATGATAGCTAAAATGTTTTGGGATTATTCACTTTACAGTACTTTTTTGTGTGCTTCTGCAAAATGAAATTGTCTGAAAAAATATTGGACTATTATAAATTATATGATTTTATATATTGTATAAATAACAAAAAAATTATTTAAATGTGAAATGTTTGGTTTAAAATGCTGTTTCAGACAGTTATAGTCATAAAGCTGAAGTGATTTAGAAAACTCCCTCAGTAAATATTATAATTCTTAATATTTTTTATGTTAAGTTTTATAACATGCCTTTCTTACTCACATACCTGTTAAGCATTTTAAGCATCTGATCAAATGAGAGCAACAATAAAAAAACAAAGCTAAAAAAGTTCAATTTAAACTGTCTAATGATAATTATCCAAAAGAATTATTTATTGATCAGACTGGGCTACCCAGTTTTTTGCGTGTGACATTCACACATTTGATTTTGCACGTTGATACACAGCAACCAATCAATGACCACAGCATAATAATCACGCTTCTTCTCTGGATTCATTTTAAATTGAAAACAATCAAATTAAACGACAACATCAAATAATGAATGCTGTCTCTGGTGTGCATTCTTTCATTAACTATCCAGAGCCTTCTTGACCAAAAGGTTATTTCTAATGAAGAAAATTTACTTTTAATCTAGAGCCTGTGGGTCCTCTTTGGTGTGATCGGGTCACATTTGTTCTAATGTTCACAAGCTAGTCACAAAACGATGTTGCTTGGTGCTGAAAAGAACTGAGAGTGGTGACACTGAACTTTTACAAAGGCAAAACCATAACAATAACACAGTTACAAAATTGTTCAGATAAAAAATATTGATTACTGCAGCTTTAATAATATTGTGATATTCACTTTAACCACACTTCCATGTCTGTACATGCAAGATCATACATTTTATATTTAAATTACTTCACACCAAGGTAAATCGAGTTGTAGTTGTGCCACTAAGATCATTTTCGAATGTAGCTTGTCCTTAAGGAAAAAGCCAGCTGTCTGTTTTACAATGAAATTTAACAGTTAAATGCCTCATAACCATGTCACAGTACCAACTAACTGCCTGTCTGGCTGGTGGCCAAGGAAGTATTTTACTTGGACGACAGAAGCAACTGACAGATGCCTGAGCAGCAACACAGCATTCATCAAGGCATCAGCAGGCTTTGAATACAGAGGCAGTCTCTGCTTGTATCCACCTGCAGCTATTAAGACTGCCAAATCCCAGGCATGAGATGAGCTGGCTGAAGCAGTACTCTGATATCACAGAACTGACCCTGCTAGACAACAGTCAGCTCTGGGTGTTAAACCACCCCATCCGCTCCATACATCATTCTTATCTCTATCACCCCTGCGAAGATTAGCCTTCAGCTTGCGCTACCTACCTGTTCAGACTGCTACTGTTGAGCAAAAACCCAGAGTACCCAGGCAACACGAGGTGATAACCCCAGAAAACAAGGTTTATATTCTGAAAAGTGAGGAAATGCGCTGCCTTGTACAGGATGCCTTTACTTCGTCAGCCAAAATAAATACAGTTTACAGCAATAAATATTACTTTGCAATGTATATACAACTTACCATTGTGTTCACCTCTGTTGAATAAAATAATGGTGGATTGAATGGGTCCCCAGAAACCCCCTAAAGTTCCTAGACCCCAAATAGGGATACTTTGTTACTGTTTACATTCTCAGTGCCTGCAAAACGAGTATGTATGCAGACAGATTGAACTTGATGTATCAGCTGTATTTTATGCAGACTACACTGCATTCCTAGTGGAACAAGAATACAACTCTGCTGTTTATGCACTGGGTTGTCTCAGCTTTTTGAATCAAGGGAAGCTGGTGGTTGATGTCTGCCTGCCTCTGTCATTATGTAGTGATGAGGATGTGAAGGGGCCCGTATGTATTCTCTTGATGACCCTCCTGAGAGTAATTGACGGGGCTATGTGAACATGGCAGGTTTATTAAGTCAATGCTTATAAATTAAGCTACAAAGTGGCATATTAATCATCATTTCACTGAACTAAGTGACAGAAGAGTGTGATCATTGAATACAATTTGGGGTGGTGGTGGGGGTTACATTTGAATGAAAATGGCTAATGGCATATTTATTATGCTGTAGTACCTTCCTGGGTAGGGAAAAGGTGATTGTGAGTGATGGGTAATTTTCCTTTTAATGATCCCTGTATATCAACACAAAAACCAATCAAACTAACAGGAATGGCAAGAGAAAGAAAAGAAGGAGGCGTGGTAGGCTACCTACTGGCTACAGCACTTCAAATATGAGATAAACATCAGAGAACTGCAAGCACCTTCAGGACACACACAAACACACAGGCACTAGATGAAATACTGCAGACAGGCACACTATTCTGTCACCTTCTAAGGCAAAGATATTATCAATGTCTTTATCACAAACTCATTGTAATTCATATTTAGGATATTTTAGACTATTCTATTTGGAATCAGAATGAGTCTTCATTGAGAAAAAAACTCTTGTATTTTTCATGATAACACATGAGAAGAATACATAAGGACTCTATAAAATAAAACCTGTGAGAAAGCCTCCGTTCACAATCTCTGACCTCTCTTCAACATCGTGATGGAATGTGGAAAATAAAAGGCGCACTTCACTTCTACCTTTACCACCGTCCTCTACAAATATGTACACACAGCATGTGCATCTCGCAAACTGACACATTGAAATAAGGCAACGTCCCTCCACAACGCGGGCTACCACAATGCAAAATCACTCTTATTTTAACTGTGCGCAGCAGCCCGGCGGAATGCGCAATGGATCACGATGTTCCGCGCCTGTAGCCTGCGGAATACACTGTTGGCTGCTGAGTCTTAACTTTCTTTAAAATGCTTAAAATGGGGATGTATGGAAGTACAAGAGCGCATCACAGGGGATCATCTGCTCCTGTACATTTACTTGTGCAAAGGCAGCGAATTATCTGTTCGCTGCAACGTGCAGGCGGGGAGGACACACGCTGAACTGTACAAAGATCGCTACCCTATTGTATAGCACAATAACTTTGACGGATGCCTTACCTGTTCAGGAGATGAGACACGACAGAAAGCAGAGGAGAGAGGACGTCGGGCAGAGAGCAGAGCCACGCAGCGTGCACGGTGGATGAAAGGACTATTACACGTCCCAGCAGCGAACTCCAAAGTGCGTCTGTCTTTTTTTTCTCCACGCCAATAAAGGACAGCGAGATTCAGACCACCCCCCCTTACAGCAACAATTTCTACTTAACTACTCATCACCGTGGCATCTAATTCAAGACTCCCTTCTCATGCATGTATGTCATTTGGTGGTCTGTGTGCTTTATGGAGCCAATGTTCTACACACTGCAATCATTTTTAAAGAATGTGAATGTAGAAGTAGCAGTAGTCTGAGCATGCCCTCAACGTTTGAGACAGGTGATGGTGTTACTGAACTTTCACTCAA
>JAVQJL010064185.1:0-10417 GCA_036024295.1 Nannoperca obscura | reverse complement strand
CACACACACACACACACACACACACACACACACACACACACACACACACACACACACACACACACACACACACACACACACACACTCACAGGTTGGCACTTGAGTGGCACATGGACACTACATCCCTGTCTGCGCAGGTGGATATTGAGAGCTGATCACAGCAGCCCAAAGTGAACTGGGCATGGCTGATGATGCAAACACACACACACACACACACACACACACACACAACAATACTTTATAAGGAAGGTTGAGTGGATCAGTTGAACAACAAAAACTGAAAAGTCAACTCAGTGAGATGTGAGATGCCCAGATACATTCCTGCTCTGTGAAAATGACTCCTCATACGTTATTAATTTAAAATCTTGGTGATGTAAAAAGCCCATTGTTCTGCGCTTACAGTAAATTGCTTTTCATAATCCTTCAATTTCAGTTTTCGGGGCTTGATGCAACATTGAAATGTCTGAATTGATGACATAATATTGTTACATAAGGCCTAAAAAAGGAAAGTGTTCTGTTTGTATCGAGGCTGACTGCACTGTCAGACACCCGCTGCCTATTTCCTCTTGACAACTGCCGTCTGTGTGCAAGCAAGTGTCTGTGTGAGTGTGTGTGCGCTACTGACTAAACCCAGAACTGTGATGTCATATTGTGATGTCACGTGATGTCATGTCTTATGTATTATTAAAATGTGTACAGTTTTGCTTTCAAGAATGACTCGCGCGATTTATCAATTAACAAAATAATGATCTGTTAATTGACTAAAGAGACATTGTACATGTTAATATTGAATAGTATAGGAGACAAATACACTTAAATACACATAATTACATATGTATGCAATCACACTTGAGAGATGCAGATTGGAATATATTGAACTAATTATTAAATCAGGAGATGATAATGGGATGGTTCACAACAAATGGCCCATAAAAGAACATTTTGACAACATGTATCCCAGATCATGTCTTGATATGTCATGTCTCGTTAGGTCGTGTCGTGTGCTACTCCATCACACCGCGACGGCGAATTTGGCTTTTTCTGGAATGGCAAACGGCATTGTTTTGTGCAGAAAACGAAGGAAAAGAAAGATGAAAGTGCAGACAGAAGCAGTTAGGACTTGTGTGCCTTGCTCAAGGGCACTTCAGCAGCGTTAGTGGACAGTAGAGATGAAGTACGACTCACCAGCAACTGGAATACACTCGGCAGCTTTCAGGCTACAATGAGCTGTGTGTGTGCAAACCTTTGTATTATGTCTTTGTGTTTCCACAGAAATGCTTGTGGCGCTGGTTGTGTGTGTGTGTGTGTGTGTGTGTGTGTGTGTGTGTGTCTGTTACCCTGAGGTGCTGTCTGTGGGCAGCTGGCTCACTCTCGCCCAGTTTCAAAGTGCTCTCAGCGTCACTCAGCCACTCCTCCAGCGCCTTCTGATCCGAAACAAACTTCTGCCACTTGGAGTTGCAATCCTGCCAACGCCTTTGTGTGCACACACACACACACACACACACACACATAAACACACGCAGATTAGCATTCAAATGTGTGCACAAAATGATTCAATATTTATGCAGTCATCCTCATCGTATATATGTAAATCTGGAAGCTTCATCCATTGTTCTCCCTCCACCCCCTGCTTACTTCAGTCTGTCCAGGTAGAGCTTGTTCAGTTTGTCCCAGTTGGTATTGAGCAGGGCAGCGGTCTCCTGGATCCTCTTGCCCTCCAGAGGTCGAGCCCCAGACACCATCTCCTCTCTGCGGCCCAGCGCTCCCTCCACTGGGCCTCGCAGCTTGTCGATGCTCCCCTTCACCTCCTGTGAGAAGAGATGGATTAAACCAACAGGCTATAACGTGTTAATAAGTGAACTTTAGAGATGCTGGCCGATGCATTTGGTCACCTTTAGACAGAGGCATGCTAGCTGTTTTCCCCTGTTTCCAGTCTTTATGCTAAGCTAAGCTAACCTAACCCTAACCCATCTTCTTATCTAACTCTCTACTAGAAAGCAAATAAGCGTATTTCCCAAAATGTTGTCTATAGGCAGTAGACACCTAACTGCCCTCTAAGTATGTATGCTCTTTATTTTTCAATGTACGTAGCAAACTCAATAATCTTTCCACCCTGTGGAGGATAAACCAGTACATATTCAGTACTGGAGGGACGACTAGATTATGATTTTCTCATGTCTCATCCCAAATAATATAAACTACACATTGTCATTTCTCTGTAGCCAATCTCATTTTAACAACAGATGGAAGTCTTGATAGAACACCACACTAGCATGTACGTTTAAATTAGATATGTTCATTGTGTGTGGTAACGAGAAATATTTGAAAGATAAAGATAACATGTTAGCATGATGAAGAAAAAAGTTAAAACCAAATAATCTGATTCCTTAGTGGGGATATCTTATAGGAAAAAGCTCAATATTTTTACCAAATGTGAATATTTCATATAAAACAACCACGGTTGATTGTTCATGATATCATTTAGTGAGAAACATCGTCTGCGTGCTTTTCCGACAGAAACACTAAAGCAGTGCTGACCTTCAGGCAGTGCTCTTGCTGAGGCAGGTTATAATATGCCGCAGGCCAGTATTCAGGAGAGTTCAGCTTGAAGTCCGTCTCTGACACCGAACGCAGCAACGCCTGCAAGTCTGTGAGGTACTCCTGGACACACACACACACACACACACACACATATACACAGGAAGACAAGTACCAACACATACATGTTCACAAACACACACACACACACAGTAGAGAGGCAGATCAGAAAAAGACTGACAAAACATATGTATGTATTCTATCATGCGTGTTCATTTCTCTACCAGGCGACATATAAAAGCCTGCTTTCAGGGAAAGAATCTGACTTTCAGCTGATTAAGGAACCGATCTGGGACTTCAGATATTAAAGAAGTTCATTGGATGTCACAGAATGAAGTAAAAAAAAATTCATCTAAATCAGATCTATAGATGATATACATTTTCTATGAAAAAATATATACTTTTTATAGTGTATAATATATAAAAAAACCCTTTATAAATTAAATATTGTAGATGAATTTAAGATGACGAGTTCCACACTTTGATAAATGAAGCCCCAGATGGCTTCAAGGCTGTCAGATACCATGTGATCTCTCACTGGGTCCAGTAAATTCCTCTTCAAACACGTTATTAATCCCTATTAATCCCTATATCATGATCGTGTTAGTGCTCACTTTTAATTTATTTGAGCTTTTGGTCAATGTTTGAAACTGCAGTCGGAATGAATTGGACTTTTCCCCTGACCATGATACACAATACTGTGAGCATTGCAAGTGCAGCTGCTGCTGCCACTGACGCTCCCCTCCACAGTGCAGAGAGACTGGGATATTAGCACTCGGCCTTGTTCGTTTCAACTCATTGTTACGCTCCTGTCACCCGGGCAATTGCTTCTCCCGTTAAATGACACTTTTTAATTAACCCGAAATAAAACGCACACATTTGCATTATTAGTAGCCATACAGAAAGTTAATGATTGCTGCTGGCCTCAGTTAACAAGTAAGCACTGGGTTTTTCTAGTGTGACAGCACTACTGTCTGGAACAGGGGTGGGATGGAGTGCACAGGCTGAGTCGCTCACTAGCTGGCATATTACTGTTCAATCTGGTGGCGCGCTACTTGGCATGAAAGACACATACATTTGCTACTTTTGAATCATTAGAAGGGCACTGCTGCAATTTAGCATGCATTGCACTTCCATAAAGTTTGGGGACTAACAATAGATAGATAAAAAAACAGAACGGCCAACATTGAAACAGCAGAGCTGCTATCCTGACTTTTGGTTCCTGGTACAAGTCCGATGCCAAAAACAAAAACAAAAAAACTACATTTCCCATATTGCAACTTCATAGCATAATCGGCTAAAACCTCCCTCCCTGGTGAATGCCTATGTCTTTCTAACTGCATACCCCACTTTTTAATGCATGCTTTTTGTTAAATTTGTAATCTCAAGGCTCCAGCCAAGATACCCCTGATGACATCACAATGACATCATCAGGGTTGTTTTTTCAGACTAGGAAATGCACCTCCAAAGAAGACATTTTACAACCGCTTTCACACACTCATTTGTGCTCAACACGGTGAGTACACTGGTGTGTAACATTGGTGTCGTGTCCCTCTAACTTGCAAAGCAGTATAGTCATTAAAGATAGTTCCCTTCAACATCTGACACATGTAGGTGTTCTAAAGTGAAATAGACGGCCAGAGATTTGAATGTCCCAGTTTCTCTGCTTACTATAAGCACTGTGCCTGCTGTGAAGCTCTGTCATACTGGGTTTTAATGGCGCAAAGGGCTTTTTGTTGTCATCAGCAACAATGAGACATCCTTACATGGCAACAATTCCCGTAACAAAATATATTTACTTCAAATCGAAATATGCAAAATAAGTTTTGGGGAGAAGAGTAATGGCGTAGAGATTAAACGAATAGTTCCACATTGATGGCGAAAGCTAGATGAGAAGATCAACACCACTAGCGTGTTACATTTGAAGCTAGAGTATGCGGCCGATTAGCTTAGCTTACCACTACCTTGCCGTCAGTTTTACACTTTGGTCTAAAACAAATTAGATGTAACACGTTAATTGAAGACGCTGTCAGATGCATTTTGAACTCTGGACAGAGCTAGGTAAGCTGTTTCCCCTGCTCCCAGTCTTTATGCTAAGCTAAGCTAAGTAGCTGCAGCTTCATGTTTAGGGGATGGGCCTAAGAGTGGTATTGACCTGTTCACTCAACTCTAGGCAAAATAGGGGAACAAGCATATTGTCACGTTTCAATTCCTTTAACTTTAACTGTACTTGCAACATATTCTTTGTCAACATTTCTCACTTACTCATTGCTAAAATATCTGTGCATTAACTTTTGCACTAATTTTGTCAATAGGTTAAGTTTTGCCTTAAAAAATGTCTCACATGCACATATTGGTCGCTGTATGTACTTTTCTTGAGCGTACTCAAGAAGCTAAAAGTAGCATTAACAGTAGTGAGAGTAGATCATATTGTCAGTGAAGTGACTACGTTTTTTTAGTTACACAGCAATCTAAAATATGGCTAAAGTTAGCTAAGGTTAGCTAATTTACGCTCATGCGTTTCCACATTTAACATTTCTTCTTTCAACAGTCTCATTGTAAGTAAAGGGCTCTGAATACACCTTCCACCACCACTGCTAAGTCCCAGACACGGTGTCTGGAGAAACACAAAGACAGAATTTGCTACTGAAAAGATGAACTTTGGAAGATACCCAATTGATTTGTCTAACTCAGACAATTGACTGACATTTACACAGAACTGGGACTGTGGATTTTGTCCTCCATCTCTTACACCGAAGCTGAAGAAGGAGTCTCTTAACAGTCAGCATGGGCAGGGGGAATGATTGATATACATATGGGTGTGCGGGGCCTGTTTTATACATATGTGAAATGATCCTTTAAAGTCTGATGAAAGTTAGTGGATTGTGGTCAGGATTAAATAATTTAAAGAATATAATGTTTAAATTGCACAGGGATGAATGCTGTGGCTTATTTGTTTAGGACATAATTCACTAATTTAACCCAGTGTGACAGAGTCGCACATAATTATCTCTCATTTGATAAATCACATTCAAAGAAAGGACCCAAAATAATACCTGCTTTTAGTATACACACACACACACGGACCAACCTGCTCACAAGTTTAATTTTTCCTTTCTGATTTCAATGTGGGTTAGCTACTGGGCACTGACGTGAGAGCAGAGCAGACCTAGATGATGAGAGGTAGAGGCTTCTCGTACTCAATCAATTTGGCAATGAAACATTAACGCAGCCTGTTACCGTGTGCAAATTAGATTCCTAGGTTAGTTGAGCAACGACTTTCAACAGGAAGTTTGGCCCATGCAGTTATTCTGGTCTTGTTCGGACGTCTTTGTCTAGACTGACTAATCTTTTGCTGCTGCCGGTAAACACAGATTCCTTTCCAGCTCTTAAAACTGCATTGTAGTGTAGGCGTGCAGTTTTTTTGAATTGCCTGCTTTCGGCTTCTTCTTCCAGATACACAGATTGCTTGTTTTTTATAGATTCAAAGCTTGAATTGGTGTCCTCAGTGAGTGCAGACCAGAAAGCTTTAATCTAGGGAAGAATAGAAAACTCTAAATAGCTTTGTGTCTCCCACTCTCATGATCTGGGCTTCTCTTTCTTCAAGGCAACTTGGACCGAATACACATCTATACTGTATTTTGGCTTGATCAAAACCATTGCATGAGGACAGGCAGAGGCATCTTAATATACAGCCAGAGCCGCTGCAGTGTCTGACTTTACAGTATGCTGCACGTCCAGCATGCGCACAATGATTCACTTCTGCTCAGGCACCGAGAGGAGATGAAAATGAGTAAGGGTTCTATTTTGGTGCTGGCGTGCAGTTAGGTGTGGCAAGGAATGCACTTTCCTGGAGCGCACTGATGCTGTTCCTTCGTCTCATGGTTTGGTATTTTGGAGACGTTTTGCTAATCCAGAGGCGCACTGCAATCTTGGCACCAAGAATGACTTGTGCGCTCTTTGCCGCTTCGTTCTTGGAGCGAGTCAGCAGCTCAAGCGTGCACAACACACCTGCATTCTGTGATATTTTCTTGTAATATATCAATTGGAATAAAATGTTATTTTAATATTTAAATGTGTTCACTTTTACACAAGTATCATTGCAACAGAAATGTAGCAAAAACATCATAAGCAGAGGTCGTCAATGACTTGACATTTCTTTGGACACACGCTTGTAACACAATCTCTAAAACCTCACCATGTAACAGTTTCATGATATACAGAATAACAAGTGAAGCGCATGCATGCTACATACGTTTTGGTGCTGTAAAGTTGAAACAAAGCCTGTGATAGGAGAGTACCCACACCAGCTTGAAGAGTGTGGGAAATTAAGTGCACCAATTACTGCTTAAGAGTCCTTGAGCAATGCACATAAGTGGCTAAACAGCTGGAGAGGCCTGAGCATCGTTCAGCCTGTGGTCTCTTGGTAAATCAAGATGAAAAGGACTCTAAATGTGTGCTTAGGATTCCTCTCAGTGCGCCTGAAGAAAAGCATTAGTGGAAGTCTGAATTCGAACAGTTCAGATGCGTATTAGTCCAAGTTCAACAGTTGGTACCGTGTGGCGTGAGCGCATGTTGACAAGATACATACATCTTCAGTGATTGGCAGATTAGGGAACTGCGAGGGGTGTAATGTGATTGGTCGGCCGGAAGGACGGCATGCGATGACACAGAGCCAGACAGAGCAACCAATGAGATTCAGACATGTGAGCGTGCTGCACACGTACACATGAAACATGTCAATGAGAATGCAGCAAAGAAAAACAAAGAAAGCAACTCAGATTTTCTATGGTTAGAGCTACATTATCTTCATCTTAAAGGATAAATCTGGTGACATTATATTTTTCTCAATGTTAACAAATCCCACGTGCAGACTGAAAACCAACAATGAATGTATCCTATTACTATTACTAGTTTATTTTGCACTAAATGTGGATTCATCCGCCACTGAAAATAGTCCCACACTAATGTTTTAAAAACTACAAACTATAAAAAACTGCAGTGACCAGCTGTTTTAGAAAATTACCATGAATGTAACTATATATTTGAGCCGTTTTGAAAGATTTATGTCTTCAATAGGAATCAATGTGCTTGAGGCTGAGACATATTGTTGGTTTTGGTCTTTTATGGGATTTGTTGACTAAGACATTTATTGTTATTGATAAATATAGAGAAATCTAACTAATTCGATTCCACTGTATTTTCCCACATTTTGAGAACTACTCATATTTACTTCTTTGCCAATAAACAAGAAGAGTGATACTTTTCTTATGTATGTGTGCTAATTATGGTGCTAACTAGCCAAAGTTTTAAGAAATCGACCAAGTGATTTGAGCCTCCTGCTAACAACATAGTTACATAACTATGTTATTAAATAGTATCATAGTTAGCTCCGTAGTAAGCTAACTTTGTTGATAACTAGCATCACAGTTAGAGCCACACTTAGCTAACAATGTTGCTAACTAGCATCACAGTTAGCTTATCAGCTCAGAATTGAAATTCTGCTGTGAATTAGAATACCCCTTGTTTGTTGATGGAACATTTTTACTTTGTGTTTAATTGTGAGGCATAAAATGTATTCTAAGTAAAAGTCATACCTAATTACAACCCAAACGTGCATTATTTGTGTGGATTTAGATTTATATAATTAACTGGAAAAAGCAATGTCAAGCATACTAAATCTTGCATACCACATTTTAATACCCACAAGGGGATTCATTTCAGATAGTTATTAGAAGCTTTTCAAGCACATTTCATTCTAATAGTTATTGAAAACAATTGTAATACCTACTAAGAAAGATTCACACACCGTTTTGAAAGGTTAAGAGCTTAGATAGCAGTATTGTATGGAAGAATTAGTATCGTATTTTCTGTTAGTACTGTAGATATAGAAGTCGTGCCTACTGAAACTCACACATTGTCTTTTGAAGGGTAAGAACTTGCCCTCCACCTCAACCCAGCGCTTGTTGAGCTGGAGTTGGCGGGGCTCCACTAGACTGGCGGCTCCAGCTTCTGAGAGCTGATTGGCTAAGCCCTGCACCTCCTTAAGCTCCTCCTTCTTCTTGCCGAACTCTGAGCCAATTTCCTATTGGACGAAAGCAACCAGGGCGTCATTCGCTATTGGCTGGGCCCGGGTGGGATAAGCACAGAGAGGCATGTGGATGTATCAGAATAAAAGACAGTCACACACACACACACACATACACATATAGTGACAATTAATACATAATATAAAATAATAAAACACACTAATTTTCCCACTAGCACACACTCAACAAAGACACAATACGAGAATAAAAGGGACAAGATATCATGTTTGTCAGTGTCAAACATACACCAGGAATTCATGTTGTATATTGATTATTATATGTATCTTCATTTAAACAGTCCATATAAAATCAGAAAGTTGTGTATAGTTAGGAGGCGCAAACTGCCTTGAGACTTTATTTACATAGAGAAGGAGTACAATCACTGTCCTTTTAAATAAGTACAGAGGCGTAAGTGCAGCGTGTGAACTGGGGAGTGTGGGAGTGAAAAGAAGCAGAGAGACAGACAGACAGACAGACAGACAGACAGACAGACAGACAGGCAGTGAGGAATCACAGTTGCGGCAATGACAGGCGAGTCTGAGGCGAGCGAGTCAGACGTCCGCTTAGCGAAATGTCATAGTGATCATCTGAAAGTGAAAGACACACATACAGAGTCAGGGGCGGGGCGGGGGCAAAAGAACCAGGGTGGAGTCCAGGGTTGCTCCCATCAAACGTATTTCACACGAGCACATTTAAAAATTAAACTTTTAAAGGCGCGGCACCTGTATGTAGCATTAACATCAATGTATCATTATAAAACGGTACCTTGGTGAAATAACTGTGTCCTAAAAACGTCTGGTATTTTCTCTCAGACGTGGTGGAGTTTTGTCAGATGTCATAAAGAGAAAAAAAGTGTTTATGAATAAATACATCAACTGTGTTGTTGTATATTGTGAATTGTTTGTTGTGGACAAATCCAACTACATCAGAGTCTGTTATAGTGTGGTATGAACCATTTATTAATTGCTATTATAAAGATTATAAATGTTAAAGAGTGGGGATAAAGTGAAGTATTACCATTACATTTTTTTTGTCGTTTTGCACTGTGAAGTGATGAAACTCAGTGGTGGATGCAGTACAATGCAGTGTGCAGGCCAGTACGCATTAGTTGTCATGAGTTATAATAAATAATAATTATATGTATGTCTCACAAATACTTTGGTAATGATGTATTGATTTTTAAATGCTACACACACACACACACACCGTTTAATTAGATTCTTTCCAACTCTGGTCCACCACAAAAAAAAAAAACCCTCCCAGATAAAAGCTGCAGTCTTCTACTGGGGACAAGAATTGATCTGCAAGTATTTCTTTAAATAGGTATGAGGAAGACTTTCTGGAGCAACTATAAAGTCCTCTTCCCAAGGGAGTGAAACTGTAACAGCCTTGACAACAAGCCTTTGTTCAAAAAGCTGGAGGAGAGGAAAGAGAGAGGTTTATCCACATGTGTCAGGAACATGTGCAATGACGAGACAGAGTGTGAGATGAAGAGCTGAACGATGAGAAAGACAAAGATTAACAGCCACCCATGTTGGATATCAAGCTTCATGGTTGTTTTTTAACGTGGGGGGGAGAGAACAAGGCACAAGGTATATGTGTGTGTCTGTGTGTATATATATATATATATACACTACCGTTCAAAAGTTTGGGGTCACCCAAACAATTTTGTGTTTTCCATGAAAAGTCACACTTATTCACCACCATACGTTGTGAAATGAATAGAAAAT
>JAVQJL010064182.1:0-12590 GCA_036024295.1 Nannoperca obscura | reverse complement strand
TCCCCCCCCCCCCCCCCCCCCCCCCCCAGGCAGAAGGTATAGATTATAGTACATTCAGCAAACAGAAAAGGGTGAGATTCAAACAATGAGGAACCATGGGTTTGTTTGCATTGTGTCCATGTTAAGGGGCAGATTTGTGTTGGCAACAATGGCACACATGAGTCACTGTGTGCAGGCAGCACCTCCCTTCTGAGGCAAAACAGCGGAGAGTCTTGAGTTTTACAATGATCGCTCCCCCTGCCGAATAAGTGAATAACTGCTAATACTGAATCCACATTTTTGAACAGTTAGTCATTCTGTGCCACCTTAACTTCAGCTGGGTTGCATTTTCAGTACTTTCAGCAGCAGTGGGAAAAGTATTTAGTACTTTTACTTTAGTAGAAATAGAAATCAAACTGCATAAAAATCTGAAGTGAAATGCAATTACCAGTAAGCACTTTTACGTATTAAGTTAGTACAAGCTTGAGGTACTTATCACCATTTTATGCTACTTTATACTTTACATTTTAGGGGAAAATATTGATTTTTTTACTCCATTACATTTAATAAACAGATAATTGTTACTTTAAAGACCCAGCAGTATAGCCTATTAAGCTGTTAAAATTAGTCCCACTTTTATCAGCTACATTATTAAAAGTAATGAGTTCATAATAATAATCCATTAATCAAATGTAACTTACTTACTTACTTTTATAGGCTACTTGAAGCACATTGTGCTAACACATATGCCTACTTCTGCATGTAAAATGATGAATGCGGGACTTATAATGTGTTTTTATATTGTTCTATTGCTACTTTTACTTTACTTACTTAAGTAAAAACACTACTTCTTCCACAACTGGTGAAAATCATACAGTCTATGGTGAAAACACTGTTACAAATAAAAGCCATGCATTCAAAAGTATTATCATTAACTTAGTAGCATAGTAAAATGCTAACAGCTGGCTAACAGCTAAAGTAAGAGAGCTAGCTTGTGAAATAGCTACAGCTAGCCGTAGCTTAAATTTAAGCTAGCTGTTGTCTGAATTTGAGTAAACAATATTTTTGAAAATTGTTTAAATGAGTAGCGTGAAAAGTATCTATGTACTTGAGTAAGTAACTGCCTTTCAGACTAAACTCATACACTAAAGTGACTTTCTCGGAGATACTGCAGTATCTTTATATTTGGTGAGCATTGTTTGCACGACGATGTGGTTTTGCAGGGACGGAGCTGGATGACGTGAAGAAGCTGTTGAAGGGACGCTCCAGCAGCGTCAGCCCCACTCGCTCCTCCAACGCCTCCATCACCCTGCCTGTCCCTAAAAAGGCCTGCGTGGAAACCAAGGCCATCTCTGTGGCCACTCAGTCAGGTATATACTCTTATTACCAGAGTCATGCACATGCACAGCCACCATGTCTCCCTCCCAGAATATGGTTTAAATGGCCTCAGCTGGTGAGGGATTTTGGTTGCTTTCCCCCTCCATATAAAAGATGCTTAGCTTTATGACTCATCATCTATCTCGAGAGGCACGAACTGGGATTTAAATTAGAGACACTTCACATTTGAGTGATTTTTCTTTTTGTGTCTTTTCTCTTCGGCAGGTTCAACATCATTTGGCTCTGGTGTGAGATCGGGCCACTTCCACACCATTGATACATCAGGCCTGTATGATAACGCTCTGACAAATGGGCAGTTTGATACTGGTGTGAAATCCGGCCAGTACGATGTTGGTCTGAAATCAGGCCAGTATGATACTGATGTGAAATCGGGTCATTATGACATCGGTCTGAAATCAGGGCAGTATGACACCGGTGTGAGATCAGCCCAGTATGACACCGGTGTGAGATCAGCCCAGTATGATACTGGTGTTAAATCAGCCCAGTATGACACCAGTGTGAGATCAGTCCAGTATGATACTGGTGTGAGATCAGGGCAGTATGACACGCTGGACGCAACACTTCCATCTTTCTCCTGGTCCACCTCCACGCTGCCCTCCTCCTCCTCCTCCACGGTGGTCGCTGGCAACGCCAGCAGCTACGCGTACCAGGTCGGCACCAACAACATGCCGGGAGGATCCTCGCCGCTCGGCCTCACCTCACCCTCGTCCCTGTCAGGTGAGACCAAACGTCAATTGGATATTACCTGTTAGATTAACGTATTCTGGATTGATCTCTACAGTTGTGACCGATGTATAATAATACATTTGTAACCTTGGAAATCCATTTTCACAGTTTCTTTCTTTCTTCATGATACATTTGGTTGGGCAGTGCTCTTTAAATAAACAAAATGTTACAATTCTAACTTATATTAAGTATATATACTTGTTAATAACAAGCAGTTCCAGTTTCTAAAATCTGAGGATTTCTCACTTTTCCCTGTTTTTCATCATTTTAAATGGATATCTTTGTTTTGTTTTTTTGTGTTGCAGAGTACTTTGCTTGTGTTATATATACTTTTTTAAATAGTTTTTTAAATCTAAATTCAACATTATATTTTGTCATTGTCTTCCCCACGTGTGTGTTGTTTTTCTGAGTGTCTCAGGTGTGTGTTATTTCAAGATTTTATGTTATTTAATCAAGTCGAACCCTGCATCCCTCTTCACAGTTTACGGCTTTCAGAATAATCTGGCTCCCACCTCTGGCAGTGTGCTCACCACCAGCGGAGCCAACGTAAGCACTAACTCAGGAGGTATGGAAGCATGTTTTATTTCTACAATATCTTGTATCACTGTCAAATATTTTGCACTTGATAACAATACAAAATAGTGAGTAATGAGTGTTTATCTGTGTGTGTTTGTATTTATAGGTTATGGCGTTCAGAAGAACGTGTCAAACGGTGGTGGCGTCGTCAGCACTGGAGTCTCTGCAAGTAAGTCCACAATAGTTTAAATTCCCACAGTCACAGTTAAAATACGTCTCAAACTCACTTGATTTACTTAATCTGACTTTTGGTTGTTGTCAGCCACTAGATCCCAAACTGATGACTCGTATAAGAAAGACTATAAGTTCCTGATCTCCGAAAAGGAGAACGTTCCAGCCAAGAGGGACGCAGAAATGCTCATTTTGGCTAAAGACAGCGGGAAGCAGTTCACCAGCAGCAGCAGTGTTCACATAGGAGGAGGTGAGTCAGCTGCTTACCGCCACCTTCTGGAGAAACACTGAATTTTCTTTCACCCATCTAGAGTTTCTCAACTTTTTCCGGACCAAGTTTTGGATCTCAACATTCCCAGCAAGTTGTAAAACATATTACATATAACTATTCTGTTTTAAATAATAGAATATAATACAACCTTGATACCCGTCACTTTGAGTCTGTTAATGGAGGTGAAGTCGTCCCATTGACAAAGTGTAAACTGTAATAATTCCCGCCTCCTGCATCTGCACAGTCCTTGACACTCAATCCCACATTTAGTATATTATAACATGACGAGCACTGGTTAATTTTCTTCTTGTTAAACACAACAAATGCAATAAAAGTAGTACTTAAAAAAAGTATTTCTAATTTTACAGGGTCACTATCAGGAGATTCAATAAAGAAAGAGAAGCTTATTTCAAGCTACACTGAGACGATGCCACTGAAGACGGAGACAGGCAACTCTTACTGTGAGTGGTCCTTAAAAACATCTCTAAGACCATAAAATGACTTTGATTATAGAAACAAATGACTGATGTTTGTTCATTCCTTCATCAGATGGATCGTCTGGAGTTGTAATGAAAGACAAAGCCACCTATGCAGGTATTTGTCACTGCACGCACGTTGAGATTTACACGATGATGCGTATTTTAGTGTTTGAAAGTGAGGATTTCATTCTTTCCTCTCCGTTTTTCAGAGATTCACAGGGACAGCGGCATCTTTGGAGGTGGAGGACTTTGCTGCTGCTCCGACGCATGTTGCTCCTGGTGGAAATGGCTGCTGGGTCTTCTCCTCCTCTCCCTGCTCCTGCTGGGACTCCTGTTCGGGCTCATTGCACTGGGTAAGGACTTATACAACACAATGAGATTTAATAGGGAAAAATAAAAAATAAAAATCTTCCCAAAGATAACCTTAGGGGTCATGGGATAATCTCTGGAGCTGCTCTGCAATAAAGTGCCTGGGAAGGACTGTTTTTCAACCCATAAAATGTGTGTTTCAGCTTTTACAGGCTAGTGAGCATTATTTCACAGTGCTGCTAAGAACTGTGAGACGGTAAGTCTACTCCCTTCCCTGGAAACTTGATCTCTGGGTACTGTCCCGCTGCCATAAAGTCGGTCTGGCATTCATTGTTAGTGGAGCAGCTCCAGAAATCGTTGCTTGAAGACATCAAGGACTCCTGCTTGTTTTCCTGCAGCAGGAGAGTTTATTCTGATAAAAACGTGATAAAAAACTTCTTATCTCTGATATATTTTTACTTGTATGTATCTTGCTTAGAAAATCTGCTTAGAAATCACAGAAAAAGATATAGTCCACTGATAGTTGTGGACATCCATAGATACATTGCAAAGAGGGACTGCAGATAGCTAATTCAGCATACTTTTAATGATGCTAATTTACCAAAAGGTAAACAAATATAGGCTAAAAGCTGTCGCCCACAGCTAATTAACTGACTGCATGGCAACATAACATTACTGTTGGGTAGTTGTCAGACTTTTTCCTTATTTTTAATATGGTTTCTTGAGTGATCTGACAGAAGACATCAGTTGTGTTACTTTGACTATTATGTTTTAACTAATGAGCATTTAGCTTAATAAGAGTAGTAGTTAACCACAAGCTAATTGTATGTCCATTAATTTACACTCTGAAGTTACCATTAACCTTCACATTAAGTAATGAAGATTTTAGTAATTTTCTTTGATCTGTAATATTTTACTTTGTGTTATATTTACTATTGAAATATATATGTTTTGTAGACATCTTTTTGTGTTGGCCTTGTTTTATCTTCATTCTTAGAGATGTTGTTTTAGAGATTTGTTTTTATTTTTATTAACAACATATGCAGTGTTTTCTATAAACTGTAAATAACATTTATTTGAATACATCCTCTCCCCCCGTCCCTTTCAAAAATATTTGTTTATACTGTTGTATGTATAGTTTTGTATTAAACTGTCAAATTGCAGAAGTCAGAGGTGGATCCCACAGATACATTCCTGTAGAAAATACTTCATTAGTCGTTCAAATTACAGATTGAGAATAATTTCCTACAACGTGTTCTCCTAGTATGTGCATCTTACCAAATTTTTATGTCCATTTTTCAGCTGAGGATGTGAGAAAGTTGAAGAATCGAGTGGCTACCCTGGAGGCCGAGTCCTCGGTCACCAATGCTCATATCAGTCGGCTGTCAGCTGGTTCCACCAATGACATCAACACCTATGTGGGAGGTGGAGGCACCGACCATACTGACAACACGCTACACCTGGGCGCTGGAGGTGGAGGCTCGGGCTCCAAAACACGAATCGGGGTTGCTGCGGGTGCTGGCGGCTCCACTGGTGGCAATGGCATTGACGTCAGCGTTGGAGGTGGTGCTACTGGCACCAGTGGGGCCAGCGGGACCAGTGTTGGAGGGGCTGGGACCGGTGTTGGAGGGTCTGGGACCAGCAGGGCCAGTGCTGGAGGTGCTGGGGCCACTGCTGGAGGTGCTGGGACCAGTGTTGGAACAGCTGGGGCCAGTGCTGGAGGTGCTTGGGGCAGCGGGGTCAGTGTTGGAGGTGCTGGGACCAGCGGGACAAGCGAGGCCAGTGTTGGTACCAGTCTCAGCCTCGGGACCGGTGTGAGTGGAGGACACATAGATGTTAGTTCTCTTCAGCTGAGGATCCAAGAAATGATAAGAGCTGAAATGTCATCACCGGCAATCAAAGGTACGAAACATAGATACTGACTATAATAGACACACACACACACACACACACACACACACAGTATGTTGAGGTTCACTGAACTGTTGTTTTGTGGCTCAGCTTTTCTAGTTTCGTCAGCGCAGGGAGAGAGAGGACTGCCTGGACCTAAAGGTGAAATTCTATTATTAATTATCTGATGAAATCTTAAAATATAGCTTTAATAGTTTTAATCAGATAATCAACACTAATTGTGTTTAATTTATGTTAATTTTTTATTCTTTTCAGGGGACTCTGGATATAAAGGTCGGGAATCACTTTTCAGTTGTAATTCTGTTGGTCTGTTTCTTTACATGTCATCTACTGCGTATTCACTCATCATCATCACTATGTTTTATTTATCACAGGAGATCCTGGTTACCCTGGACTTCCAGGTGAGGGATGATAACTTTCATTCTCCTTAAGTCATTACCAGGATTTGATGTTTTCTTAGGACTGTTGTGTGATTTTACTGACCGTAACCTTTGACCTCAGGTGCTCCGGGTGCTCCAGGTCATGCAGGCCCAGAGGGTCCTAAAGGACAGAAAGGAAACCAAGGTACAGAGAGTGCTTCAGGTCAAACTACACGACGCAACTGCTTAGCTTATTTACAGTGAGTGATTATTTGTATATAAATTATCAGGTGATCATGGACTGGATGGGGCGCCAGGTATCAGGGGTCGCGAGGGCCCGGCTGGCCCCAGAGGTGATCCAGGACCTTTAGGCATTGGAGTGAAAGGTGAAAGAGGTATGGCTCGGGTTCCCGGCAGAAACAGTACATTACTAGTGTTTATTTGTGACACTAATAACACCGAGTTTATCCAGATTGTGTCACAACAGGATCTCACATGTTTGGTTTGTGCAGGTGCTCCCGGAGATCCTGGGGTCCCTGGGTCTGTGGGATTAAAAGGTGAGATCATTATACCTTGCACCTTTAAAAAAGAAATTATAAACAAAAATGTCTATTACTGTTGTTACATCAAAATACAGTTGGTTTTAGTTGCTGACAAAAGGTGCATCTGTAGTTTATTACCTCATGGTGTATGAACTACAAACGGCACCATGTGGCAGCATAGAGTCAGTTTGCAAAAAAAAGCCACCATATTGTTCAGTGAAAAGCAAACAGGATCTCTACCGTGACATAGACACATACAGTAATTAAGAATATAAACTATGAAAAATAAAGTACACTTCATTTTTATATTACATTTCTGCAGCTTAGAGAAGAGAAAAGACCACATTTACCATAACTGTGCTTGTGGTCAATGTAAAAATGTTTTTCTCTCAAATGTTTTTTGACAATTACTTAAATTACAAGAACACAACAGCATTAATTCACCGCTTCAGTAGCATCCATGCTTTGCAGAAATATGTTCTTCATCATATATAAAACTCTTTAACTGTCGTCAAACTTTACTATTGTACTACATATTCTTTTGTCCGGTTTATAATAACAAAAGTAACCGATTTAAACATCAAATTCATAAAGAAAGACAGTCACAAAGTGCTGTTTAATTGTGACTTTAAAGATAATCAGTTATAATCAGTTAATTTAATTGACGTCAATAAAGTATAAAAAGTGATAACTTTCAGGAGAATGAAACTTGTAAAACCTTTATATATCACTATTGTCAATTCCTAGTTTTACACTATTGTCTGTGTCAGTTTATTCTAATGTTATTTTTTTGTTTTGTATAATTATTGAGGTGTCCAAAGGCTACTTTAATGTTACTTTTGAATAATTATCCATCTTTGCTCTAGGCACTCCTGGACCTCCTGGGCTTTCTGGGCCACCAGGTCAGTTTCTCCCTGTTATCATTCATGTGGAGCAATACAGTGATTCCAGAAACACCTGCGGAGTGGATCATCATCTCAAATTTACCAGCACCAACTGAAAATACTGTTTTATTCAGTGCCTTGACTTAACCCCTGGTGTTTGTTTTGTTACAGGTCAACCGGGTCCTCAGGGTTTCCGGGGCGAGACGGGGCTACCGGGGATTAAAGGTAGGTTACATGGACATTGTTCAGTTGCTACATACAGTGAAATGGTTAATTTAGTTAATTTATGCTATAATGTTACTCACAGCCACTCTTCTCACTCTGCAGGTGACAGAGGGCTTCCTGGATTTCAAGGACTTAAAGGTTTGTTAACTACAAGGTTTTTTTAGGACATGTGGGATCAGTGAATGTTTTTTACCATAGTTAAAAATAATGAATTCATTTTGGTGAACCTGGTGACAGCTTTGTGAAGTAAACTATATTTGACGCTGACAAATTGGCGTGATATATTCTCTGTGCAGTTTACTGATCGAGTTTTCCCACTTTTCAGGTGATGCTGGTTTACCAGGTCTGCAAGGACCAGCTGGAGAGAAAGGGTCAACGGGTGAGTCACCGGACCTCCAGCCTCAGACACTCACACAGATTATGGATGCCGTGCTTCTGAACTACAACAACAACAACAACAGTTTGACATTTTGGAATTGTCCCTTTCTGGCAGAGAGTTAGATGTGAAGATTAATATCTGTCCGTTAAATATGAAGCTACAGCCAGCAGCTGGTTAGCTTAGCTTAGCACAAAGACTGGAAACATGGGGGAAACAGCCTGGCTCTGTCAAAAACCGGCGTGTATAAAAATTACAATTTGTCAAATTACGCGGGGTTATGTGCTGGACTATTCTTGGCTGGAAGCAGTGACTTCCTGCAGTCTTTGTTGGTTGCCTGGAAACTGTTCAAATTGTTGAACTATTACTTTAATGTGACCTGATTGGGATGGATTAAGGTAATGAGTGACCTATTTTTAAATGACCAATTATTAATTTACTTTATAGCTGACTTATCTTTACAAATAATTACAAAAGATTTTTTGCCATGTGGCAGTAACAAGAGTATTAAATAACAAACTCCACCAAGGGGCAGTAGAGAGTCTGCTCATAAAGCCTCTTCAGCCTCTTCTGCTATGTATACAGTGGGTACGGAAAGTATTCAGACCCCTTCAAAGTTTTCACTCTTTGTTTTATTGCAGCCATTTGCTAAATTCAAAAAAGTTCATTTTTTGTGTTTCAGTTTTTCTTTTTTAATAAATTTGCAAAAATGTCTACATTTCAGTTTTTTTCTGTCAAGATGGGGTGCTGAGTGTACATTAATGAGAAATAAAATTAACTTTTTCAATTTTAGCAAATGGCTGCAATAAAACAAAGAGTGAAAAATGTAAAGGGGTCTGAATACTTTCCGTATGTGCCTTTTGGGGGCACTTTTTCATGGTTAGGGCTGAGCACCTGAGTTCCAATTAAGGCACATCTTAATGCTTCAGCATAGAATAATAGTGTGCTCCCAACCTTGTGGCCGTTAAAGGCCCTTTCTTGTCAAAAGATGTCCCGGTGAAGCCTCGTGCACAATGCCATGTCTATGGAGAAATTATTTTCCCAGTTTGGTGCGGAACAACTTGACTGGCCTGCAAAGACCCCTAGCCATAACCCCATCCAACACCTTAGGGATGAATTTGATCGCCAACTGCCAACCACACCTTATTAAACATCAGTACCTGAAGTCACTGATGCTCTTGTAGCCAAAGATGAGAAATCCCTACAGCAAGGGCCTAGAATCTCATGGAAAGTCAGCAGCATATTAATGCAGATGACTTTGAAGGTGAAGTGATTACACCACTGTGTTACTAATTGGTATATGTTTGGGTGTCCAGAAACTTTTGGTTCCAACATGCTGAGGTTAGTAATGTCATCTTTTGTTTTCCTCTTTCCTTTATTTCCTGGCAAACTCACACACTACCTGTGAGATCAGCCCCAACCCTGTTTTGGTATGTGCACATGTGGGCACATGTGAGACTCTGGGCATTGTTCTTCTGGCTATATTCGACCCATTTCCTCTCAAATGTTTTCCACAATAAAAAATAGAGAAGCTCATTATTTTGAAAGATGGATTGCATGCAAAGTAGAAAATAACTGGGTTGAAACAAGTATTTTCTATTACAGCAATCCAGAGGTTTTACTGGTGGAGAATTGGCCTGGGCCTGTGATGCTGGGTAAAACAGAAAGACCCTGAAATAATATATTAACACCTGGTTGTGTTTCACTGTGGCTGCCATGGGGAGAGGATTGCAGGAATACATTACAGTAACACCTGGTAGTGTTTCATGGGACATGTCAGTGAAGTATGCACTGTATGTCAGCATGTGTGTGAATGAGTCAGAGAGGCACTAACATTAGAGTAGATTAATGCAGTCAAGGCCAAATAGTGCATGCAAGTGTGTTTGTCTGCACATGGTGACCAAAGGTCTGCAGGCCAGCATGACTCATCAGAACTCCACTCAAAGGAAGCAGTGATGGAGGGAGGGAAGTTACCAGTTTGATGTGAAGCTTTTAGCCGACCAGGGGATGAGGAAATGCACAAATGAGAGAGAGAAATGCTGGAAATGTGTTGTGTATGTGTGTGTGACTCACCCACACATCTGGAGCCATCTGTGCTGGAGATGTAGCCTCGTGGACAGGTGCAGACGTAGCTACCAGCAGTGTTGGTGCATTCTCCTCCATCACACACACCAGGGATGGTGCTGCATTCATCAATATCTGAAGCACACACACAAACATACAGTTACATCGATAAATATCCCAGATCATCACGGGACACATCTTTTCGAGTACGCCTCATGCCAGCTCAGAATTCTTTTTCAATTTGTTCAGTTTGTCTTTGTTTGGAAAGATGCAGTAGCACGCTGCAGTAAATGTTTATTGCACTGATGCAACAGTTTATCCCTGAGGAAAATTTAAGAAAACCAAATGGATCTGGAGTCTACCAAAGTGGAAATACTTCACTTCTGGTGTGTTCTGTTCAGGCTAAAACTCAAGCTTGTGAGCCATGACATGTAAATGAGAGGAACAACAGCATAAACTGTGAAGCTCAGTATGAGAAGAACTGCAGCAGCACTAAACAGTGTATGATTCCTACTACGGGTCAGCAACCGATGAATTGTTCAAATTTATTATCTATCAGGTTAACCTCTCTCACAACACAATAGCCAATCAAATTACATATAAAACAAAAATACTCTAAACAATTAGAACTACATGGTATTTATTTAATTTTATTTATTTATTTTTAATAAGAGAAAAAAAGAAAAATGGTCATGCTTTAAAGAGGCAATGAGTGGTAGCATTACAACATGCATAACGATATCAGTTTGTACACGTTAATGATGAATCCTCTATGCACACCAGAGTTAGTCACGGTGTTCCACAAGGTTCTGTGCTTGGACCAATTCTATTTACCTTTTATATGCTTCCTTTAGGCAATATTATCAGGAAGCACTCTATAAATTTTCATTGTTATGCAGATGATACCCAGTTATATTTATTGATCAAGCCAGACGAAACCAATCAATTAGCTAAACTTCAAGCATGCCTCAAGATTAGGCTTAAGACTTTCCTCTAAAATAAAGCATATAGTAGTGCTAACTCAGCTGAACCCTGAGCCCCCCCTTTAGTTATGCTGCTATAGACTGCTGGGAGACTTCCCATGATGCACTGAGCTCCTCTCTCTTCCTCTCCCTCTCCATCTGTACACATATCCCATTAATGCTGGTTACTAATTCAACTTCTTGTGTGCTTTCTCTCTCTCTCCTTCTGTTGCTTTCTGCAGGTATTTCTGCCTCCGGAGCTGTAGAGTCTGGGATTATGGCAGCATCTGCTGCCCCCGGCCTGCACAGAATCTATCAACTGCGATTGCTGCACTATGCATGCCGGTTAGATTTGTGTCCGAATTGATCCTGACTTGCTCTGACGTCGTGTACACGTGGGCAACGGTAACCTCACGAGATCAAGGCAGCTGCAGTTTTTAGAGCTAGCCAGGCACGGCAGGTGCTCCCACCAACTGCAAGACCCAGGGCATGATGGGAAACGCCTGGCTGTCGCCTGATCAAAAAGCTGATTGGCTCTTAATTTTGACCACAAACATCATGTCTTGTAGGAAATCCAAATTTTCTGTGTAATTGTAATATTGAACGCTAGCTTTTAAGCTGTATGTTGTGCAGTGATGGTTTTATTTGTTAAAGAATATATTGTGTGTGGTTGATAAATAAATAATATTAAATAATAAAGTTTATTTCAGCTATAACTATCCGACCAGACGGAGTCTTGTTCGAGATGAACTGCGCCATGCTTGGAAAGTGGATGAGATCAGACAGGAGCATCAGAGGGCGGTGACAGTCAAGCAGTCAAGTCAAACAGTTTCCAGCAGCCTTCAACAAATTTACAGGAAGTCACAGAAATATTTACATCCTGTTAGATCCACCTGTAGTAGATCCGCCTATTGTTGTGCATTCATAGCCAAAAAGAACAAATGGCTATCTGAGAGGACTCTTAGACTATTAGTTCATATCAAAGAGTAGATCAAATGAACAATATGCTCATAATCGACACAATGTTAGTGCTAACCACAAACCCATCATGCTGCCCCAGCCACCAACCTGTCTTTTTTATAACATCTTTAATGCTTGCACGTGTTCGGCATGACTCTCAGGAACCTGGGCTTGACTTCTTGTCGAAATAGCTTCTGTAGAGCAGTCATGTCATCAGAACTTTTAGGGGTGTGCAAGACAGATCAAGCAGAGAAGTGTTGAGCACTTGTGTGAGATATATGTATATATATATATATATATATATATATATACACTACCGTTCAAAAGTTTGGGGTCACATTGAAATGTCCTTATTTTTGAAGGAAAAGCACTGTACTTTTCAATGAAGATGACTTTAA
>JAVQJL010064180.1:0-50389 GCA_036024295.1 Nannoperca obscura | reverse complement strand
GTGTGTGTGTGTGTGTGTGTGTGTGTGTGTGTGTGTGTGTGTGGTCAAGATGTGGCCACATACACACCCAGTCTGCATTTCACTGGGATGTGCCTAATGATTACAAGACAACATCATGTGGCCCTGAACCACAGTCAAACACAAACTCAACCACCAAACCATGGCACGCAGACAGAGGACAGATAAAAGATATACGGCCCGCTGCAACAAGACCAGAACTCTCTTAGATCTTAACACAACTACACACAGAGGCCAACAAATCATATCAGATATGGCTTTAAAAGACAAACCAAATACAGAACATGCGCAATCAGGCATTTACACAAAGACCGAGGGTCACCAAGGAAACAGCTGTTATTTATCAGGGAAACACCCAGTCTCATTAAAACAGTTTGTTACTACAAATCAGTGTGTGTCAGTCCTTGGAAAGACCCTTTTGATTGATATGAATGCACATGGTCACCACAAATCTGTGTGTGTGTGTGTTCCTCAGAGTGTGAACTTGACCTTTTCCAGATTCATCTCTGTCTACTCATGCTGTCATATTCCAAAGTAACTGACCCAGAATATACAAAAAATAAAGTTCAATGGTAACTTTTATCCAGTTCTTCAATACCGCAATACATCTGACACAATGTACGAGATTAACAAGAATAAACTTGTAATAAGGCCATCCCCTCCTATGCTGGAGGGCTGGGTTGAACATCATTATACCATTATCCATGTCAGATGTGCCCGGCCTTTTCTGATTTACGCCAAATATCACTGCCTGTATTTGGCCAGTAGTAGAACAACTGTACTCTAATGGCTTTTCCTAAAGAAAAATATCCTCTTCACACAAACCATATTGGTGAAACTGTCACTTTCAACTGGCAAATTTTTCCACCATCACTGACCCCTGATGAATTTACCAGACTTCTCTGCGTATGAGTGTTTACACAGAGACAATGATGGACCAGCCGGGAGATACGAGCAACTGTGATACCATCCAGGCGACTGGAGAGAAGACAGCAGGCAGCCAGCATCAGCTCCAAGTCAAACCAGCATCTCAGGTCACAGAACTGATTAACTTCACAAAACATGAGAAAGATACCTGTGGGGATGGAAGCGGGTTTGAATATCCAGAACATCTGGGGCATCTGGGTAATGGAAATGATGTGGGAACACTTTTTCTGAGGTGCTCTCAATTAAAGACACAACTGCTCAGAAGGTAAAATCTGGAAATTATTTATTTATTTTGTTTTGCATTGTACAATCTTATTTATATTGAAATATGCAATGCTTTGTATTAATAGCAGCCTGTGCTCTAATGTTCTTCTCCACCCCCAACATTTGCTTCACAAAATAAGAACAGATCCCAACAAGCCACTGAAGTCATATTCCTTCTGTAAAAACTCACTATAAATGACATTACAGCCAGGTGCATGACATCAACAGGGCGAGGCAGCCAGGGGTGCATGCTGAGGCATTTAACAAAGTCAGAAGACGAGGAGACTTTAAATGAGAGCGGAGGGAGACGCTGACGTCTCTTTACTGCCCTGCTGAGTAGAGCACAGCTCGTCTTACTGAGAGAAATGTAAAAGAGAAGACGGAGAGAGAGAGATGGGGAGAGGGAAGCAGCAGGATTATAGATGACAAACAGCCACTGACAGAAAAACTGTAAGACAGGAGCATGTACTGGAAGGACAGAAAAACAAGAATAGAGACTGAGAGAAAAGATAAACCAAGGGCATACAAAGAAAGAAAATGACCAGTGGAAAGTTTTGACCCTAGCTTCCCTACCAGTCATGTGGCTTTATATCTCTTTTCTCTTACTCTGTATTTTCTGATTGGCCCTCAACTTGTCTTTTCAACCTGCCTTGTTGCGCAGACACCCTCTAAATGCTCAAGAATGCCTGGTTCTTTTTTTTTCTTCCTACCCCTTGTTGTGTCTCTGTTACCTGGTTACGCGGACACTTGACTACTTTATGCAAAGTCAAGTGATTTGCTCTTTCATTATCAACCTCTCTTACAGTCATTAGTCACGTAAGACTGGGTTACAGGAATGGTTTGCTAGAAAGAAAGAGAAAGAAAGGACTTATTGCTTAAAGCTGTTATAACAAACAGTTTTAATATAATATAATAATAATGTATAATAGAGGAAATTACTATATGTAATGTGGAAGGGGTTACTTGTAATGACAAACCCACAGATATTTACCCTCAGCTACATGCAGCGCTTAAGCATCTTTGAGCACAATGTTTCGGTTTTTACAGCCAACAATTCTACTGTTGTTTTACTTAGATAAACCCACTGTAATGTCCATGCCCAACACCAAACAGCAAACACAAAAAGTTTGCCATTAGCTGGTGAACACAGTGGAGCAGCGAAAGAGGCAGATATTTCCAACAGGAGTGGAGGAGACCAAAAACAGAGCTCAAAGTAAGTGAATATTAGACATTTGTCAGCGGGACACACACTCAAACTCCAAATTATTACTAATGTTGCTCCGTGTCTGCTTGATATGTAAATAAGTATATTATAATAATATGTCAGTGTTGTGTTTACAGCAAGTGGCCAAAGAATCTGTTATTGCAGCGTTAAAGAATGTGAAAAGGAAGAAGGATTGACTTGACTCACATATCACTACCACTAAGTTCCCTTATTACTATACAATGACAACATGTCAAAATGGCCAACATGCTAATTGAGTTCCATAGTGTGTATTTTTTCTGAACTCTGCTATCAGTGCAGGGTAAACCAAATGACAGAAAGCACTATGAAACTCATTAAGGGATTACATCAACAGCTGTTAATCCACTTTCTATTGTGGTGTAATTTGTAAATGCAGCAACAGGATCTTGGCCAGATGGCTTAGCTGTCGTTTGCACTCTAACTGGCAAACATGTCCAAATCACAAAGCTGTCAGCTCCAGTGGGAAATCCTGACTCCTGGTTGATAATCACACTGAATCAACTTGTCGGAGAGAATTGTGACATTTTTATAAAACAAGATTAGACTCCGTTATTAAATCCAAACACACTCATTGAGTCAATCTGAAATATACAAAAAAAATGTAAACCCCCAGAGCAGAACATGTTTAGGGTTGGATCAGATCAGGTAGAATGTAATACCATTCAACATGCCGATATAACGCACAGTATTATCAGCTAGAACGAGCTGCAGCAGTAGTCAGAGATACACACTAATGAACAGAACCAAAGCTCTCAGCAGCTAAACCTGCCAACGTTTCTAAGGGTCTCATGCAGGGATACCGTACCCAGATATAAGGACAACTGTCGCCTAGCTTGTGTCTGCAGCAGTGCTCTGACAGGTATCTGACACATTACGAGACACGTCAGCAAGAAGAGCTGCATTGTTTTTTTTCTCCTTGACCTCGGCAGCCCTGGGCCTGGGAGATATGCCAAACTGGGACTGAGGGGGCGAGAGAGAGAGAGAGAGAGAGAGAGAGAGATGCTCTAAAAGTATCTGACAGAGAAAAGGGGAGAGTGGGAGGGTAAGATAAGCCTGAGTCAGTGAGACTGAAAAACAAGACAGGTAAGGAGACACACAATATGGATTCTTGTGTCCTTTACTTAACAGTAATTTATAATGGCCAAAGTTACAGTTCCAAAGCAAAACGCCACAAACGCACATGAAGATCCTTTTACTTGTCAACTGATGATGAATCACGCTGTGGCTAGGGGATGAGAGCAAATGAAAACATGACTGGATTCACTGAAAGGAGAACATACCAGCAGTATAGAGCTGACCCCAGGGCAGCCACGCAAATTAACATTTATGAATGTTGCAACCTCACTTAGTCAATCACAAACTGTAAACTGCTTCTCTCAACACTAAAATATGGATCCAATCTACAGTTTCCTTGCACACAATAAGCTACTTGTCTGCAATTCTGAAGTTTACTCAAAATTAGCTTTACAATTAAAGGTGAACATACTGACATGCTAACAAATGAGATTGTGTTGGTAGATTCTGAGAAGTGAATTTGTCTAAAATGGGGGGAGGCGACGTTTATCAAAAAGTGGAATTAAAGCATGGCAGCTGTGGCAAAAGTGCTTTAACTCTCAAATCCTGTCAAAGGTTGACAGTGACATAAACAAGTGTTCTCCTACTATAGAGCTGATATGGTTGACTAAAAGCAGGGGTGAATAGGTTAGGCTTTAAAGACATTGGAATGAAAGACTGATAAACAAGAGTGTTTCAGAAGAAATGTGAATGTAAAAAATGTGTATTTTGAATACTTAAAAGCTTTACTTCAGCCAAGAATGGTTGTAATTCAAGTGTACTTAAACAGCCCAACCTTTGCAATACTGTTGCATTTGCTGCCTTCAGGAATTGTTGTAGTGTAGTAGCACTTGACATACTTTGTCTTCAATGCAATTCATCAGAAGCAGTGTTATTCTATAGCACATGCACAGACTCTTCATGTGTCTAAATCCCCCAAAATGCCATCATTAAAAAACGAGTTCCATCAAATTCACATCCACATCCACTTGTTCTTTCCACGAGCTCTGACAGACGGCACACATTTAAAATAAATGTGTGCCAGAAAGTTTTGACAATCTTAATTATTTGACAATATTCAAAGAGCAAGCCAAGCTATGAAAGAGATTAATAAAGTTGTTACGTGACAAAGAAGATCCTGGTTAGTTTTCCTGACCACAAGTGTGCAAAGAAGTGAGCAAGAAATTAGGGAGAAAGAGAGGCCTGTCACTATTTCCTTTACAGGATAACTTCCAACACAGTAAAATGTCTGGCCAGAAGCAGTTTGTAAGCTTACCACTGACCAAAGCCGTGTCATTTATTCAAGGCTCTCCCAAAAGAGCTCACTTTTACTCTCCATTTACCTTCTGTGTCCTTGAGAAAAACAAGGAGAAGGGCGGAGGCGTTTGGGGCGACGGACCAAAACTTCAGTCAACACTACATTTCAGACTTTTTTTCCCATTTTATTTCCCATCAACTGTGAGTGTTAAATAGTACTCAAAACAGTGCTGTGTGTGTTGAAGTAATCAACAGGTGTTTTAAAAGCTTCAGCGGGAGCTGAATTGGTGCGTGTCGATGGAGAAATACTTACCTCTCAGGGGATTGCTTGAGTTAACAATGTCTCGCCAACTAGGACAAAAACAGACACAAACACATTATTACTTTCTTCATCCACGTCTTCTGGGGGCTCCTCCCACTATCCACAAAAAAACCTGACCCATATTATGTGTCTGAGGTGAAGAAATCTGTCAAAATTAGAAACATACACATTCATTTGCTTTAAATATTATTTACGCATTGTGTGTTTTTTGAAGTCTGTAATGCCAGGATGCAAAAACACGAATTAGCCAGGAATGAGTGAAATAAAAACCTTAAATTAAAGGAGGCCATCTCCCACAATACAGTCTACTTCGTACCCTGAAGCCTGAAACCTTTTTATTATCATCCTTGAAAACTCTGTATGCTCTGTTATTTAGCATATTTGACAAACTTAAATGCACATCAAAAAGAAGATGTTCGGTGTGAGCAAACTCCTGCAATCTTTCTTTTCGATAGACATGGAGTTCTGTTACTTATACCTCCCCTGCTTTACGTGTTTTTTATGCATACAGGCCAAATTACAAACCAGCCGCCCTATTTTGAGGTACAGCAGACTAAGCAACTAACCGACTTCTTCACAAAGGAAATGTTAAATGCCCTTCTTCGTCTCTTACATTATGGATCACTTCCAGAAGGAACGACTCTGTGGAGACGAATGGACATCTCGTCAAAGTGTTCGTTATGCTCTACGTACAGTCTCCATACTGTAAACAGGAACCTCTACCATCTCTGGATGTGGCTCAATTACTGCCCATGTACATGTGTTTGTACTGGTGAGTGTTTAGGCCTCAGTGCGTGTGCTCTTTGTCACAGCGGTCAGCAGTTTCCACTGCGGAGAGTGGGCTGTGCCTCCCTACTGTACTGGCGGCTCCACCGAGCGGCAGGCAGCCTGAGGGTCCCGGTCTGCCCTTGATAGTCATCAATGTCATCTGCACAAACACCAACTGTGTCAACAACAGGGAGCACAGACCACAGAGAACACGAGAGCTATAGATAGCATGTGAGATGTGTTATTGCTGAGGGTGCTGCGCCTGCATTCCATTAGATTCATTAGTAGCTACTGGGAATTTAGGGATTGAGCCAAAATAACATCATAACAATAATATTCCACATCTATGTATAAAAGAATTACAGAACAATGTGTTGAGAGAACTATGAATGTGCAACCGATGGCACAGCAGTTGTGGAAACACACTTCTTTCCAGCTTGGCTGAATGAGCAGGAATTGAAACCACCTGCTGAATCTGGTGGGGATGTTTTAAGTAAGTGGAAAAATAATTTTTTCCCTCAGTTCTCAGGTGTAGAATGACAATGAGAAGTGTGAGAAGCATGAATCTTGTTGACAGTCTGCATTCTTTCATAGCTCTGACATATCTAGCCATCTATAAAGCATTAAGAAGCCAACAGATCATTCAGCTTATTGGTGAATGCCTGACAGACAAACCCTGGGATGAATTCATGGTCAACACAAAGGTGTCCTACAGATTCTACTCAGATCTCAGCTTGGGTATCCATGCACCCACAGCCTATTTAGACCTAGTTTCCCGTAACCAGATATATCAAGATCGTGCCTAGATTAAGTTGAGATGGATTGCAGTTCACATCAGAGTCTCAATTTCAGATGTGTCTCGACTGACAACTTGTGGGGGCGGCTGTGGCCTCAGGAGGTAGAGCAGGATGTCCACTAATCACAGGGTTGACAGTTTGATCCTCCTTCGGTGTACATGTCAAAGTGACCTTGAGCAAGACACTGAACCCCGAATGCTCCTGATGCTTAGGCCAGTGCCTTGCCTTATGTGTGTGAATGGATGGATGAGTAACTTTGGATAAAAGCGCTATACAAACGCAGTCAATTTCCTAGCAGTCACAGGGAGTCGTCAGTGATACCTTTGAATTAAGGTACTTAGAAATTGGTTTAAATCTACATTAGGTCATTTAATAAAATTTTTGCTGAAGAGCTGCATTGCAGATTGGGTAAATGCCAAACCTCCAACAAAAAGTCAACATAGGCAATGCCTTTTGCTGTACATTTGCAGGATTACACCAACACTATGTCAGTGTTAGTGGTGGGAAATATCAACACCTTTTCACCCCAACACTGTTAGGTTTAGGTTCTGCCTGCACTGTGAGAAAAAGGCAGAGTAGAATTGTAACTTTAGGAGCACAACATCTTGTTGCTGAGACAGTACCCTATCAAGGTTACATCATGGTACTCCGATTTTGTTTTTTGACCACCGTCTCCAGTTTTGTTGCTTCATCCTCCCACTCTTGGTCAGAAAAAGACAATATAACTAACTAATGCTGCAACAAGGTATTAATCCCTCACCAGCTTCCCACACACAACCACCACTACCAAGAGTTTTTGATGAGGCCAAGACAGAAGGCACTGCTGCCAGGGATTCATTTTGAGTCGTCCCACACACCTGAACTAACTAAAGAACTTTACCTTTGGTTTAAGCTAAACTGATTCAAACATCTAGCAGGGAATTTGTATCAGGAATTACTTGGTACCTTTATAGTGAAAAATGTCATTTTAATTTCAAAACTGTACTGTACTGTAGCTCTATTAATAAATGTAATCGATGTAGAATGTAGTAAACTGATTGAAGATTTGGTGCGTGGGTAATCGATAATCAGCTTCTTAAATCCACACTATTTGAAGTCCCCCACCATCCATACATCCTGGGATCAACTCTAAACACCCTTAATAATCTTTGCTTTAAACTCCACCCATTAAACTGCCGGGAACGATGGCCAGGACATGGTCATTACCTATAACCTGCACATGATGACCGGGGTCACACTGTCAGCAGCATTAATAACCTGTACCACATTAACTGAAACAACCAGAATGAATTCCACCTCAAGTCATTAACTAAGCCGGGCACTGCACTTGACATACTAATTATTTTTGCTTTGGGCAAGATGCAGAGAGACAAGGAAAACCAGCACAGTTACATAACAACTTTTTCTGCTGACCGCAGTGGTGTCCTCAGTGATTTAGTGGATGTGACTGTGCAGACACATAGCATGGCCCCCATTTGGCCTCATTATATAAAATCCAGACAAATTGCTATTTTTGGGTAGGAGTATGTGAGGTCACTTCTCATAGACAGAAAAAGCACCTCCATGCATTCAACAAGCAGCTTGAGGTGTGGCCTAAGCTGTAAAAGACACTTTGTAAAAATAAATAAAAAAAAAACACAAAAAGCCCAGGGATGAAATAGGAGTGGACTTTGCTTCTCTGTTTTGTTAGTTTTGCCACAGTTACACAACAATGCCAACATCTCATTAATCTGATTCTGTCAGATGGGTTCAGAGAGACGGCGTAAGAGTGTCCAGTCTGTTCAGCCCTGTCACTCTCTCATGGCATGGCGTTTGGAGACTCACTTAATTCAGAAGTATGAGTTGGATGGCAGGTGATCCTGTCACCGCTATTGAGCTGATTTGTGTAACTTGTGACTTTGAAATGTAATGAGTGAGTGAGTCAGTGAGTGAGAGCAAAGATAGTGAGGTTGAAGTAACAACAGAGCAGAGGTCTGAACTGAGAGGCAAAACAATTTAGTTGAGCCTGAAGCAAAAGCTGGCGTATGTTGGAATTTGTTTATTTTCACAGTTGCAGAACAGATGGCAGATAAGACAGTCTTCCAGGACTGTGTTCATTCAGCAGGAAACATCAGCAAATTACATTTTGTAAAATGTTGTTTGGGTGTAAAAATCAACCCATTTATCTTTAATCACACATAGACATGACAACATCCCGCCATGATAGCTTTCTAAGGCAACAGCTGCACGCAGTTGACGGCAGCCCTGCTTTATGAGAAAGGGACTAAACTGAAGTGGAATATGCCAGTTAACAGGACGTCCAGAGATTACATTTAACTTGCATAAACTCTTGTTTATTTCTTCCAAATGTGAAGAAGAAATAATCTTCCACCTGGTAGCAGCAGATTTTTAGGTGAATGTCAGTGCTACTGTCCACTCTAAAAGCCCCCTAATCTGATTACTGTTGACTCTGCTTTATTGGACACATGTGGGTGTGGGTGTGGGTGTGTGGGCTTGCAAAAACTGGGCTATTGTGTACTGTCTGCTAAATCTGTAACTGACAGTCCAAGCACAGCTGATGGAAGCCCCAGCCAGGTGTGAGGTGAATTTTGCAGTCATTTCACTGGTGAGAGCAGCAGTACAAAGACAGGCAGGTAACTTATACTAAAGGAGGAGCTGCTCAGGCCCGGGGCACTGCACACACATGCATGCAGTCTGGATGTGCAAACATGCAGATCCCTTAACATTGCACATGCAAATATCAGATTTGAGCTCTGACACACGGTGAATGTGGACAATATAATCCAGTTCAAGACAATTGCTCTGCAACAAACACAACTATATTGTGGTAAACAGGTCATTTCTGAGGCAACAGCAGTGTTGTTTCATTAACATTCCTTTGACATGTCCCTCTAATACCTAACACAAAAGAATTGCAGCGTTCACTTAATACTGCAACAATCTCATTTTACAAGGGGAACCCCACCCATTAACAAACACAAAGTCATTTATAGTACTGCAGTCCCTATCCAGATATTTTTCCACTGTTAGGCTAACCCTAACCCTTATCCAGTTAACACAGTGTAGTGTAGCCTAAATATTGAAAACGTAGAAACCATTAACAATCCTATAGTTTAGAGCTCATTTATTTGAAAATGATCAAATAAAATGTTACTTTTTGAATACCTTGCTGGTAACATTAGGATTGCAGAGTTTTTATGAGACGTACACACACACACACACACACACACACACACACACACACATCACTTCACACTCACAAACACAAACCCCAGCCCAGCAGGGACCTCTCCATCCCAGACCAACTACATGATAATCCAATTTGGATGATTACCCGACAAATAACTTGGGTCAATGGGGTCCTACAGAATTGTGGTTAGAAAGACTAAATACTTTAAAAGTTAGACCCCTGACCAAACCGTTTTCATCTGTTTAAGTGGGTCTGGACAACAGCATCAGTTAAATACTTAATATGAAACTGTAGATCCACACTGAAATGTACTTGTGAGAAAAAGGAAAGTCATTACAGATTAGATCGATTATATCCCGTAGGATGTTAAACATTGTCTGTTGTTTAGGCAAGATGACACAGTTTCCTGCTCCTCCTCTAAGGTTGATCTGTGTTCAGTCCTGGCAGTTCACCGCTCTATACAAACCCTTTCTGCACAGATCACCCAGACAGCTGTATTAACAGGAAGAGACCCTCGCTGAAGGATGAGTTCAGGCAGAGTACATGACATGACTGGGCTGGAAACAGCCCCATTAAACACTCTTTTTTTTTTTTTTCATTTGTTTTGTTAATAAAAAACAACTTAAAAATGTCCTACACTAATAATCCAAACAGGCAAACACTCCTCTTCAGGGAGGTCAGAGGTGGTGTTCAGCTGTTCTGCAGCACCTCTGGACCTGATACAGATTCAGTGCCTTGCTGAAAGGGGTCAACTAAGGCAGAGCTTGATGATCTGACACAAGGGCCATGTAGCTAAAGGATGGAAGGGCCCACCATGCCAACAAAAATTGTTGGAAAGAACAACCATGTGCAACTACTTACTGCAACTACTGATAGTTCTAAAAACCTGTTACATTCAGATCAAACCACTAATTTAAGATGTGTCAGAGAAAAGGTTACTAAGTCACGATTTGTTCTTTTTAAGAATAGAAAAAAAGGCTTATTGCCATCATTCAGTCACATTACTTGTACTTACTGGTTTGTTCTTGCTGCCAGCAGGCCAAGCAGCTACTTTAGCTGAAGGAACTGCTTTAGAAAGTAAGGTCATACTGTAACCGGCTATATGGCTTTTAGACAAACCAAGCAACCAAATAAGTCCAGTTGTTAGTTTTAGTCTTTAAACATAGACCATTGGTATCCAACCCACAAATTGGCATGTTTAAGCAGCATTTGGTGCCTGTGGACTTTAACTGGCCTCTCAGAAGACACCTGCTGCCAGTCGCAGGAATCATGATAATGAAATACACAAGCAAGAAACAGCAACTATTCATTTAATGATAACCAAACAATCTGAAAGATTAGTATAAATGTACACACACACACACACGCACATGCAGGAGACAACATAGGCCTGTGAAGTTCAGATGAAGTTGTGATTTCCCTTTGTGGCCGGTTGTTCCTACATTTATCACTCTAAATGCACATCTATTAGTCTAGACCAGCTCCCGCTGTAGTTACATTTCTAGCTCTGCCAATGAAAGTAACACCAATATAGCTTAGACTTTGCATTACAGGGCATGTGAATCAAAAACAGATATATCCCCCAATTAATGAAAGAAAGACTCAACACATTGTGTGATTTATAGGTGACTAACAATGACTAACCCAATTTCTTATGAAAGATCCTTTTCTTTAGTTCATGCAGGGAACATTTTGGACATGAAAAACCTGTAACACACACACACACACACACACAAACACACACACACACACACACACACACACACACACAAGCCTATTTTCCCCCATATTGTCGTGTCCCAGAGGCCATGAAACACATTTTTCCGGAACAGAACAACACCAGAATCTGGCTCAAACTGATGACATCATCTTAAGGACACACTGCCACACCGAGTCCCTTTGACCACAAAATGCATGACATCACTCGTCCAAGTTATCCACAACATTTGCTCTTGAAGCACCACATTGTGTAATCGGCCCATAAAGGACAAAGAAACATGGTAAGCTGGGATATCATATGGCCTGGTGCTACGTGTTGTGTTTGTCTGGCTTCCCACCCGAGCGTATCACTGGACCTCCTGGATGGACAGAACAAAACATGGGTCCTATCCAGTGATTTCCTCTGCTGAGGCAAAGGAAATACAGCCGTCACATACTTCCCATCTTGCGACAAGAGTCCACGACATGTGACACCACACACACATCTGACAGGGTATCTCTCCCTGACTCCGACCAGATACATCCTCACTGGAAACTGTGAGTTTGTGTGAGCATGTGGCCAGCGATTCATTGGGGGGGAACTGATAAGGCAGAAAGTGTATTTGTCATGAAAATCTGTTTTTAAATGCTTAAAAGGGGGAAACGGATCTAAGATATATCTAATTAAATACAGCAGCAGCCACTATGGGGGACTCCTTTCAAAATAAAACTCTTCAAAATATAGATTAAAACCATTTTCTATCTCTTCTGTCTCAACATAATTGTGTTGTACAAGAAATTAACAATTTCTACTATGATTTAATATTTTTCTTTTACAGTGGGATAGATATATAATCAGAATTTAGGCATACTGTCACTTCAGAGCACATTTTTGTACAAATGTGTATTTAATGAGTTGTCATGATCGTTTTGTTAAATCACAGCATATTAATGGTGGTTTGATCATTACAATTTGATTTTAGTATCTACTACTCAACCTGACACTTACAGTTGATGTTTCAGATGCCCTAAAATCTGCTGAATGTTTGTTTTGTGCAAAGTACTGTTTTTCTCACAGTAATTATGTGTGTTAGGGTGGGTCTTTCCTTTAAAGGAAGAGTTGTGTTGCCATATGAACGCACAGGATGTAATGCAACAGCAACTGAAACCGCTAACAGATAGGTAACACTGGGTGTGACAGTGTGCAATCTGCTATCAGATGATCAGCTTGTTTATTTCTGCTCAGCCTCATCAGGTTCTCCTCCGTGATGACTGACAAGACCGGTGGGAGCAGAGACAGATGGAGAGGCTTGGTGCTGTACCTGCACCGCAACACAACACACAGATGTATACATTTGTGTGCAATATGTTGTTTTATACATAGTTTTCATCCTTTGAATACATTCTGAAGGAATTATTGATTAAATGTGAATATTAGGGCCTAAAAACAAATCCAAAGGGAGAGCACTTGGTTGCATATCAAAATGTTTACACGTCAAAACACATCCATTTGTGTACTATTCACACAAACAAATGCATACTGCAGACACACACAACCTCGCAGACTGCTCAGTGATGCCCAAGGGGGCTACTGAACAGAATGCAACGTGCGTCACTAATGACATGCATCGGCCCTCCAGCAGAGGAGAAGCACAGCAACGTCAACAACAGCACAGCTTGGAGACAAACTGTTCCTGTACGTACAGTAGAATGACTTGTCTTGCAGAAACATTGACCTGAATACGAGACTGAGGTGAGGTCACAGCTTTACACACCACCTCAAAGCACAGTGGACAGAGGACACAGTAAATGTCTCTGAGGCTCAACACGGTATAGAGGTTTGATTCACAATATGGATCAGATTAATTAGTAAAGTACAGTAGATGTACTTCTTGTGGTACTATGTAATAAGGTGATAATGATTCAGGGCAGCCAAGAATGTCTCCTAATGTCTGTGTTAATTTAGCATTTTAATGGTCTTTAATGGCATTTTGTTACATGGTATGCTCAGGAGCCTGAGCTGCACCCTAATATATATATATATATTTTTTTTTTTTTTATTGGCTACTTGTCAGCATGTAGGCAGACTCAAAGTTTATGAGCTTATCATGTCTTGTCCTTGTCATTTTTATCACCTCAAGTCAAGGCACAATGCATTAGCTGGCCTGAACATGCTACCACAGTGTGTCGACCAATCAGTACCATTGTAATCAGGCCTGTACACAAGGTTTGGATGCAATCCAGCCAAGATGCGCAAATTGAGCAAATTTTAAATAGTTAATATCTAACTTATCTTAATATCAGACTCTCATTTAAAGTTTCAAGTTTACTGCACTTCTGACCACACCCAGCAGTGACACCCTGGAGTACACAAAAAACCAATGATGTAGCATATTACTGATATTAACTAACAATATTCAAAACAAAACACACCATGACCAATGGTGTATACTTCAATGCATGCCGTTCTGAGAGGTATTTTTGGTCATCTGCACAAGGATAAGGGGTCATATTAGCAAAAGAAACTGAATCAACACATACAAAGGCAACGCGACTATTTGTGGTCCAGCACAGGAAGAAATAAACAAACTGCGGATTAGCACCATGGTGGTCCTGCGGATCTAGCGTGGAAACACACATAGCTAACGCTCCACCACCAGCACCACTGAGCTAGTGATGTCCAGAACCTTTAAATATAACCTATCACCATGACCCGTTCAGTCAATGTGCTAAAAACACACGTAACAAACAACTGATTGACAAGTGGAAAAAAAAATAACAGTGTTTGGTAACTCAGCTGTCATCAATATCAAGACGGTGACCACTTGTTTGTCTGCCATGTAAACATCACAACACTGTTTTGTAAGAAGACTTCATGTCCCGTCTTGTCATGGCCTACCACAACACACATCCAAATAAAGCACACTTGGTCAATTAAAACCATGACTAAGGACAACAAATAGCTGCCAGAACACAACATGAAGACCACACTGTGTGGTGCTGACACAGCGGTTCATATCAGTGGCAACGAGGATGACAATCATCACTTAGTACACAAGCTGACCCAGTTAGAGACGAGACAACAGAGGAGGACCGCACAGTACATACCCACACCGACACCAGGATTCAGCAGCCAGCTAAGCTCAGTGCTGCCCACAGGGATTTGTCACTGGGTGTGTGATGTGACAATACCATGGTGTGTCTGTGTGTGTGTGTGTGTGTGTGTGTCTGTGTCTGTATGTATGTATCCAAAAACAGGAACCAAGGCATGGGTGTGCCCGCTAAAACAGTGGCAGATGATGTGGTAAATCAGAGAGGCAATAAAGCATGTTTCCTGGACACTTGAGGCCAATAGGAGTTCATATATGCACATACAAACACACACACACACACACACACACAAACACACACCAATTTTTATTTACTGGATTCAATGAAATTTCCGATTGATCACAGTATTACTAAACTTCAATATAAATAAAATGATATAAATGTAGTTAATGATAACTCAAGTAGTCGATTTAACTATTTAAATTAATTAATCTTTTCGGTCATTTTTAAAGCAAAGATTTGATTTTAGTAAATTCAGTATTTATGGGTTTTTAAATATTGGTCAAATAAAACTACTTGTTATACCAACACATTGTGCTCTTGGATATTGTGTTGGGCATTTTCCACTGTTTTCTGATGTTTTATAGACCAAACGATTAATCAAGAATATAATCCGCAGATTGAACGATAACTAAATCATCTTTAGTTGCAGCCTTACATGAATGGACTTGCCATTTAGCTTTTCCAGTTCATCCAAAGAACTCTCATAGAACTGAACAATAAACCATATTTATGAAATAAGCAACATTATGAATCTCTAAATTTAAATCCCTCGCTAAATTTACTTACAATGCAAATTATAACAGTTACATAAATGCGTTAAACAATGTGCAGTTAAACAATAGCTACAACAACTAATGATATCTAACAAGTTAATCCACCTAATCAGCCAACAGCTAAATATCTTAAACTAAAAAATTATTGTGACATTTATAGTTAATGAGGTTAGATTTTGATGTTGATTTTGGGTGCTATCATTGAGCCCTTCACTGACACACATCCTCACACCTCAAATACCTCATTCACACAGTGACACCTAATAAAAGCATCCAAATTCAAATATGGTGGTTTCACGTGACCGGTACGACAAGTTTCACCAGCACATTACTGACATCGACATGTTGTGATAGTAACAATTCAAAATCCAGTATGTGTCCCTTTTGAAATCTTTGCTAACCAGCATGATCATTACACAGAAGTTCAGTTACAGAGTGATATATCTTTCTATACAATGATGAGAAAATAAGGGTGCACTCGGTGAAAGTCGCTCAGAATGAACAAAGCACACCGTCTGAGCTGAATGTCACTGCAGGATTCAGGGCTGAAGTTGTGTGTGTGTATGTAAAGAAGAGTTATGTTGCTCTGTAGGACTTTTATAGCAGGGTAATAAAACGGCAGAAAAACACGACTCAATAGAGAGAAGAAAAGAAAAGAAAAGGCCAGGCAGTAGCATGGATTTAGTTATGGTGCACACACACACACACACATATCACAGAGAACTCAGAAATAGTGATAGTGCATCCTTTCCAGATCCCCACACAGTGAGGGGATCAACACCCGTAATGAAGGCATCCACAGAAGCTCCTCACGTGGCTGACACACTCACACACTCACACACTCACACACTCACACACACACACACACACACACACACACACACACACACACTAACACAGCCTCAGCTATTAATGAACCTCACATGAACACAATGTGAGAAATGGCTTCCCATTTGGCTAATGAATACAAACCCCAATGGCTGTACTTCACTGTACGTACTAGTATCTTTCCTTTGCCAGGGAATATGCAAAATGACAGACAATTAATTGAGTAGATTAGGTGACCTGGAAGATTTCTAATCTAATCTCCATATTAATGCAGACCCTGGGGGTGCAGTAATGGGGAGGTGCAACCCCCCCTTCCTCCACAAACAGTGGCAGCACACTCACTCTCATGACTGGCAAACAGCCCGGGCAAAACAGCATACCAAGTCAGTGCCATTATCTGCTCACAATGGCAGCACTTCATCGGTCATAAACAGTGAAATCAACATTAAAAATAGAGGATTGAATAAAGATTCAAGACTTCATGGATCTAACATCACAAGGACAGAATGAATAGATCGTTCTGGTTATATAATCATAACCAGCTGATGTTAAAAGGCCACATCATTGGTATTTCCACATGACAGAATTGTTGATTTTCAGCTCACATCTGCACAAGTTCATAAACTCAACGACTGGATAATGAAAGTGTTATTTCGAATAAGATGCAACATATTCAGTCTCATCATTCACGAATAACTCCAGATGATTGTAAGTCCATTTGGTGGTGGAGTCGACATTCCCATGTCAGCTTCGAACTTTCATGATCCCAAATGTTTGACCCTCAGAGAGACACTTTAATAAGGTGACGGCTGTGAGGATCAAAGAGCTGCTGTCTGCTTCAAAAGCTCATTTGGCCCAAAACTTGGCACCTCTCCTTTCTCCCATGGTCAGCGGCTGACCCCATCGCCATGGTTACTCCACTCTAATATCTATGCAAACGCCTTCTCGCTGCATGGGAAGACCCACTGCTGGCCGGGGCTGACGCTTTGCAAGGGACAGCACCCCCACACACAAACAGAGAACGGCCTGTGTGAACGCAAACATATTATGAACCCAATGCAAATCAGACACATATGTGCATATCAGCACACATGCAAACACATCAACATCCAAAGTGATGGCATATGGATGAACATATGGATCAACACAGTTCTCCAAGCAGGACAGAAGTCAGCTGTACTCCACGTCAGGCCGGATGCTTTCAGTAATTCATCCACCCACAAGTGTATAATACGGTTATTCTAACCCTACCCCACTAGGACCTCTGACTCTGGCAACCAAACAACTGTGGAATCTAAACACTCAGCCCACACATGTATCACATCAAACAGCACCATGACTGTGGATGCACAATAGCATGAAACAAGAGACTGTTCAGCTTCGCCTGACTCCTTCAGTCAGAGGAATAAGAGCAGAAAAAAAATGAAACACTGAAGTTCCAGATCAGCAGTGCAGCTCAATGCCACTTTATCAAGATCGCCAACAATAGTGTAATCATCAGTAGATGACCAGAACTGATATATTTCCAGGTAAATTGCAACCATTTCACAGTTTTTTTCCCAGGATCTGAATGACTTTAGGCCAGGTAACACCATCTCATGGCATACTCACTTTTTTCCCCATGGAATTGCAGAGAATTGCAATTTTTGCATCAGGTTCAAGTTTAATAAACTTTGATCGGCAAATTTGAGCTGTTGACCAATAGCAAACATTACTGTGCCACTGACCTTTGAGGGAACGGAGAGCCGGAGAGTCCACAATGAAAGAAAGATATTGTAGCTTATTAGCTGCGTTGTACCATCCACTTATTTAACCCTAAATGTTGGAGTATGAACTGCTCCCAAAAGAGGAATGTTGTTTTGAGATGATGGTACAAATAAGCCTTTTGTGGATTTTTTGTCCCGTTAGCAACCCAGCTAACAAGCTTGCCTGCTTGACAGTTAGGAAGCTTTCCCCACCCCCCATCTTCAATAAAAGTCTTAATTGAATGAAATGTAGAATTTATATATTTCCTGAAATTTCAGACTATTCTGTATAGTATGACCAATTTTTCATCTGCTTTCATTGGGCGTAACAGACACGTACACACAAGCTCAGAAGATCAGGCACAGTGTGTAATCTTGTCCAACACAGCAGGCCTCGGCCCTGCCTGACTAAACCCAGAGCTACAAACTGAAACAAGCCAAATGAATGACAGATGAAGTCAAAACCCAGAAAGAGACAAGAAAATCCAAGATAATAAAATGAAGCCTGCTTGCGCGCAAACACACACATCTTCTAACAAAGGAAAAACATTGGAGTCCAAGACTCAATCAACTTGCTGTGTGCAGGGAGAGTGGAGCCACATGTTTTTGATAAGTCCTCTAGCAGAGCAGGGTGAGGTAATGATGAAGTCATCTCTGTCCTCTGGACAGGTTCAAATTCACTGGGATGTGTGCGTTTTTTTGAGTTTTTGCAGGGGTGCTACACAGTAAAAAAATTAAACACAAAAAAATATTATATGCAGTCGAGATCAAGACCAGACAATAACTAAAGGAGCTGCAACGTGTGTGCACCTTATCTTCTTCTACACTCCTGTCACTCAAGGTGCGCCTCTTTTAAGCACACACACACAAAAAAACTACATTCATCAAATATTTTCTACCTCGACATCTCCCTCCTCGTTCTCCAGTTCCTGTTTCCCCAAAACATTCCCAAGCAATCAAGTCTTACTACGGACACGCCTCATTAACAGCCCCTACAGGCTGCGCCCACTCAACCAGTCACTGCTACACTTGTTATTGTTATTGAGGCTGTGAGTCCATTCCCCCACCAGTGGTCACTGTACTTCCTGTGTCTCGACGTGGATCTTAAGATTAGTAGAGCTCAATCGTGCCTCGGGTTATTATAAAACCCTTCATTAGGGGAGTGAAAATAAACAAGAAAGAACAGCTCAGACACGGAGAATGCGGACATGAACATTCCCCTCCTCTGCTTAGCGATATCTAAATGTTATTCTGCAAGCGCTGTGAAGGTCAACACTATAGGCCTGTTACAAATACAATACAGCCATGGAGAATATAAACTTTTGATTGGCTGGTGCATTATTTGGAGGTAGCTGGATGACTCATGATGTCATTGCTGTTCCATACAAATGTCCAAATAATAACACAGACAGTATATTTTAATGACTAGTGTCACAAACACATTCTTCAGCGGGCTAACAGTCAGTTCTGGAGATTTTGGCATGTCTCCTCCTCAAAAGCAGTAGTGTGACAGATTTGTAGATGTTATAAGGCCATGAGGGCAGGGCAACTCAACTGCCAGACATTGTGGTATTTAGGGATCCGTATGGCTTGAGAGAGACTGGGGAGTGAGCTAGAGGATGGTGCTTTGCAGAACCAAATTATATAATTAATGGAGAAAATGGAGATAAAAAGGGAGAGTTTGGGCCTTAAATTAAATGGCGCTTGGACTAATATGGACAAGCTGGTTAGGGGAATCTGATGGACCTGTAATGTGCATTTTGAAGCTGTGTTCTGTCATTAGCTCATTAGCTGGTGGAATTAGTTTTTGCACAATTGAGGCTCAATATGTTTTCATATGTAAAAGAACGTTCATTTCAAGCTTAAGAAGTAGGTTATATTCCTCTTCTTTGCTCAACTAAGTCTGGCTGCTACATGAGCCAGAAACCTCATCGTCTCGCCTCCCTAGAGTCCCAAGCAACTGCAATATTCATGAAGACCTTATGAAACACTCAGAGCAAAACAAGAGAGAACATGGAGTTTACATCAAAGAGGATGTGCAGAGGTGGAGGAAGTATATATATGGAGTATGTTTGCATTTTCAGTTTATTCCTTCATTGGCTCTAGGTTAAATATCTCACTTGTAGAAAGTCCCTAAAGGATTTTGAATGAGGCACTCCCCCACTTCTATCCCAGTACATCAGAGAATGAGGGGGAATACCGCTTTAGATTTCAGGTCCATATGGTGAACATTCACATTTTTTCCGAGAGCTCCGCGGGACAAAATAAAGGAAGGGAAACAAAACAGAACAGAAAAATCAAGTATGTCAGAGTACAGGCCTTTTGGAGACAATTATCATATTTGTCTCGGGCCCTTTTTAAGTTCAGACGGCCAGGCTTTGGTGTGGAAATGGATATCCTCAGAGAGTCATTACAGGTTGAGAAATATCCAAGAGCCAGAGGTGCTGAGGAGGAGCTCACGGGTAACGTGCGATTTGAGGGGGAGAGGGAGGGTGGTAGTGGGAGGCCCTCTGCCAGATTTGTAATCTGCAGAACCCGGGGGCATGACAAGAGGAAAAGGGAGTTGGGGATAAGAAAAGAACTGAAACAAATTATGAAAAGGCGGGAAACCGAGAGGAAACGAGAAGACAGAAGCAGCTGCATGCATTGACAGAGTAACCCAGCTGTTTACACACACTCGTTCTAAGAAGGTGAGTTGTCTGCAGGTGAAAGAGTTATCCAGCAGGAATGATGAAAAGGCATTCCCAGCAGCTGGCCTCTTTAATGCAGACTTAAGATGGTATCATGCAAGTAATAATACAGCTATAATATAGTTGAAAACAATGTGTAACCAGGCTCAGCTTGCACTGATGACATAAACTAGAAGTGAAAGGTTTCCATGACACATTAACATATTTGCTGTGAGAGAATACCAAAACTCTTACAAGCCTGGGACGAATTATGTTTTTATGAATAACTGCTAATAAAAAAAATACTTAGGGAGAGTTTATCTTGTGGATAGTTTTATTCTTAAAAAAATAACCCTGCATCCTGATCTAAAACTGTAAATGAAACTAAGGATTAAGTAATTGCACCTAAATGTAATGTAAAACCTACTGTCATGTGTACCTCATGACAACTTACATTTCCATTTTCCTTTGGGTCAAAACTTGCACCAGCTCAACAAGGTGCTTGTTTTAAAGCCCTTCATGTTAGACTTAAAAATCTCTTATTTTGGCGACTTGTAGTAACAGTAACGTAAAGCATCAGGCACAGGGACACGGAGAGTGAATCATCAACATCACACAACAATTTCCACCGGGACTCATTTTTCAAAAGACAAAAATGGATAAAGTCTGAATAATCTGAAAGATGCTATACACGGCAAAAGAATCCACATGTGCGGGAAAGTATATGCAAGTATGCTTGCTTGTCACTTGAAGAAACCAAAACGGCACCAAACACTAAAGCACAATATGCAGTCTGAGTGAATCCCTATCATCTGCAGGAGGTGCAGTACTGTAACTGATCCTGACCTTTGACCTCCTCTGAAAGAAAAGGAAAACTTAAGCATACTATTAATTAATAGCTGTTTTTTTTTATTTGCTTGAATGAATGGATTCATTAAATTGATTATTGTTGCAAAATGAATGAAAACTCTGCAGATGTACTACTGTTATGAGATAACACTGTGTGACACTCAGGGGTCCGCACATTAAATACACCTGCAGAACTCTTTTTAACAAAAGAGCAAAGGGAGAGGATATTCATAAACAACATCGCAGCTGTTCGGATGTCCCAGATAACTAAATGAGGACAGGATTGCATATTTTCACTAGCTTCTGGACAAAATGTTATTAATCGTGCTTATAATACCCCGATAAAGGCAGCATCCCCTGTCACAGTGACTCGTAAACTTTAAGCCTTTCATTGAAACACAAGTAAGCAGCATGGAGCAAGGCAAGGTCACGCAACTACAAAGCAACGCATACCAATAGGAAATATTACTCAGATGACAAAACGTATGAGTAAAATGATCCACATACCTCTCGTGAGGATCGCCAGGTCCCGGGTGAGGAGCTGACAGTCGACCTGCAGAGGCACGAGCGTCCCGCCCGGACCTTTTCTCGCGTTTGAATTACTCCGTGGTTCCTTTCAAGCACGGCGTGTCCCAGCACTTTCACTGACGTCCAATCACTACGATGGTGTTAACGTGCTCCCTGCCGGCAGTGCACGCAGCACACATGCGGTGTAGATCTAATATGCCGGCTAAAGCGGAAACACCAGCTCACAATATGGCAGGAAGTGGGTTTTCATTCACCAAAAAACGGGCGACGCATTTATTCCTCGCCTGTGACGTTGCACGCGTGACTGTTGCTGTGTATTATTTATGTTTGTCCCAATTTTGACAGAAAGATTAAATGCTATCTTTAGCAGACATAGCTAGCAAAAGCTTTCACAATACACGCTTTAGACATATGTAAACGTATATTTAAAATATATTTCGGACAATGTATAGGTCACACAGAATGCTGCATGCAAGTATAACATTGAAAATATACATTGATTCATGCTGTCTACCCAGGATACAGCTTTATATGCACGTGCTCACTGTATTGTATATACCGGTATGCCCTTTTTATTTGTATTGTGAGTGGTGCCTAAGCATGAACACAGACTGTAATGTGAAGAGTAGTTATGGATTAATCTGTTGCCCAGACAACAGTTTAGCATCCAAGTAAATATCAACTATGACGTGTGACGTGTGACATATACACACATGCTGCACTGCCTCCATCTAGTGGCCTTGACCTGTAGATGGGGCACCCATACACCAACATGAATCATGTGAGTGCAGCTGCAGGAACAGCACTTTCCTTTAATAAACAGGCATTAATCCAAAATAAATGTGTACCATATTAACTGAACAAACCTGACCTTGATTAATCACTTGCAGTTAAATTAATGCAAACTTACAGGTGCCTGCAAGGAAATATAATAGCTAATGATTTGCAAGACCTCCAGTATACTCTGATTTCAGGTCTGGATGTTATATCAGACTGTAAAATGTGTTTTCTTTTACATTTGTAATAAATATACATGTCAACTGATAATTCATCAGTGTGTTAATATGTTTAATTTAAATAGCGGTCCTTCATTTAAATAAATAACAATCTAAACCTACATATAAATCAATCATTACAAATAAACTACAGGTATGTTGTTATCATCAGAGTGTTGTACTGGCAGTCGAAAACATGCTTTCCATAGCTCGTCACAATCAAGCAAGATGATAATGGCGAAGACATATCTGGCCCAAGTAAAGGAAAGAGTGATCAGGTCTTGTGACAACCTCAGCAAAGTCAACAAGGCCTGAAATAATTGGAGGAGTTTTCTGCTCTTCCTCCTCGTGACTCAGCAAAAAGTACAAATTGGTCCCAAGTGCAGGATGTATTTTAATTGTCCACATATAGAGGTGTGTGTGTGTGTGTGTGTGTGTGTGTGTGTGTGTGTGCGTGTGTGCACTTGTGCATGCTTGTACCTCAACAGATTTACAGTATCTGTTTTTGAAGTGAAATAATAGATACTGTATGCATTTAATTTGTGTTACATCTCATCCAGTGATGGAAAGTTACTAATTACATTCACTCAAGTGCTCTATTTAAGTGCAATTTTGAGAGGTAGCCCGCTTGTACTTCAATTTTATGCTAATTTCTACTCCACAATATGTAAGAGGGAAATATTTCCCCATTTACAAAACACAATGCATTGTTAAATCATTGTTTTTTGGCTTTTGACCACTGGTAAATAAAAGCAGTGTCTTTTTATACTTAAGTAGATTTTGCCCAAAACATTTTTACTGAAGTAGGATTTTGACTGCAAGACCTCTATTTGAGTATTTTTACATTGGACCTTTGGTAATTAACTTCATTAAATGATTGGAGTACTGTACTTGTTCCACCACTAGTCTCATTGTTTATGTTCTTTAAGAACATCTATTATTCAAATTTTACATTATATAAAAATGTTCAGTATTATAATTTTCTCACTAAACTACACCAATTATAATGGCATAATGTAATGATGAAATGAATAATTATACTCTGAAAGTCACTTTATAAAACTATTAATTGGTATTCCATAAATTCTGAGACATTACAGCTTTCCTCGGTTCATCCTGTGTAATGTCCCCTCAGTAAGAAAACAGTCTGCTACCTCTGTAATGTTTCTCTGCTCTGTTTCTATTTGCCCCAGTCTTTTGCTGTCTGCATCTATTTTCTGCATGTGTGTGGGTGCAAATAGTAAACTAGTGTGTACGTGTTAGAACAGAGACACAGTCCCGTCACAATTCCAGCTCCTGCCGCAATCACTAATCTAAACAAGCCCAGTGAAGGACCTGTTCCACTTCACAGGCCCTCCAATATGTGTAAATAGCGGCGTGGCCCACGCCAAACAGCCCACAATGATGGGCCATCGGGCTGTTATTCTTAGAACAAGTTACTATTTTCTCTCCTGTTTTTCCCTCCACCCTGTCACAAGGACAGCTGAGGTATATTCTGAGACGAAAAAGGAAGAGACAGAAATAGGGTTGTAAAAGAGGGAAAAAATTATGGATCTTGGAACCACAGCCTAGCCGCCAGCTGGAGAAGCACAAAACTGTGAGGCTACAAGCTTGATTCTGGACACTTGATTTGTCTTTATTCCCATATGTTGTGAATTTTATAAGATGATTCAATTATTTTCTTTTCAATATCATTGGCTTAATCTGTTGCTGTTCTTTATTTGAATGTTTTTATGTTTGTATCTGTATTTATTCTTTTCTTCTAAATTATATTATAATTATTTTAAATTGCTTGTATGTCTTTAACTACAGACTGCTGCTGTGCTCAGTGTAATCAGTCTGTTCCTGTGATTTGTGTGCTTAATGCCCTGCCTGCAAAGCAGAAATAGGGAATAATTGAGCTACTAACAAAGTTGAATTTGAAAAATTTGATTAAAAAACCTTATTGAAATACAAGCTGATAAAGGTAGGTCAAACCCTGCTATTACAGTATACTGCACAGTATAAAGTTTTAAAGTGTAACCTTATCATATAAAGCTTAGAACCTACCAACAAACAAACAGGATATAAAGGATCAGTTCACTTGCAGTTCATCCAACTTAGAAATGTTACTTTTATCAAACATATCATCATACTGATATTTGTCTATATTAACAACCATTAATTTTTCCTTTGCATTTCGAAATGATTGAGCTCACATTTAAACACTATGATGAACAGGTCCACATAGAGAGGAGTCTGTCTATATTTTGCCTTCAGCTGAGCATGGCCACCACAAGGACAGGCCACCTCCACCCATCCAGGCTGCAAAAATATTCTTCCTCCCTCCCCTACCTCATCAGACATTGTCGCCTTGTTGGCCAATCACAGGCTGACACAGGCAGACCGCAGCTGGAAAAAAGAAGCAAGCAAGAGACTTCACATTTGAAAACCAGTAACACATGACATGTTCTTGGAGAACACACTTGGACACACACAAACACACACACTTGAACTTTTTATGTTGTAACTGAGCTGTTTTACCTTCAATGAGGATTTACATGACTCCATAAAGTTTTTATAAACCTAATTTTGCTTTAATTCTAAATAGGCCTTTTCTCTTTGCTGTGTGTTTTTCAAACATCTGTCAACATGTTTGTTCTGACAGCTGCCCTGCTGTTTTCTTTGCTTGGTGAGTACTTTGCAATATTTGACTTTTGCCTAAACTGCCAGATGGACTGCATGAATGATTTACATATTCCGCAGTCTAATGTTTATGCCATTGTTTTTAAACTGTATGCCACGGAAAACAGAGTCTGCTGGGTTTCTTCCAACAGAAACACTGATTAGTTTATTTGCCTTTGTGGAAGTTGTGTTTATTAGCGCCTGTTTTTCTTAGTTAGAAGAAAAACCTGCAGACTGTCAGTTATTCAGTGGTCAAAGACTGCTGAGTTTTGACTTTCTTTATGATGTTTAACTTTAACTTTTATTTATGAACGCTTAGTAGGTTGCATGTCCTTCTGTGAATCCCTCTGTGCCTGTGTGGAAAGGCTTGAAACTAAAATAGAAATAGAAAATAGAAATGTGATGTTGGTTAGTACTCTCTAACTGTAAGTAGAATTCAGAGTCCATTTTGACCCCAAGTCTGTGTCTATGACAACTTGTGCCTTGAAACTAATCAGTTATAATACACTGGTTCTAGCTTTGAACACTATACTCTCAAGAAAGGGGATTGATCCATTTTACAACTTTCAAACCACCTAAACAGCATTTTAGCCAAAGTTATGTCTCAATTCTTCATTACATTATTGTACAGCTATAAGTCAGTGCTTATGAATCATTTCTTTTGATATGAAAAGTTGATAAAGTCTGATATAAACAAGGTTTATAAGATTTACATCATAAAGTTCCCATTTCACATCGATGATAAGTCAAATTGTTGGCTTTTAAAAACACTGCAAACATACATTACATTGACCTTAATCTATTAATGTCTATGTTCATCTATTTAAATATATTTCAAATGGTTATCAACATAGAGCTAAAGACAATGATTTTAGATCAAGACTGTTCTCACATAGTGAAAGTAGCTTTTAAGTATCACTTCAAATTTCTTATAGGATGAATAACAAAGAAATCAAACAGGTCATATCACATTTTATAGAGAACAGAAACTGAAAGGTGCATTCAACTTAATTTCAACAGCATTTCCATGGTGGCTATTGTGTCACCACACCAAGCAGCATAATCTAACTAATTTTGTGCTTTTGCTAGTACCACTGTATATAGTGTCAATTTCAAAGTTGGTAATAATACGTTGATTGAAACTTAAATGTATAGTCTAGTGATTATGTGTAATTAATCTGTGGTTTATGTGTAAATGTGTTTCTAAAAGGTAAACATGATTAATGCTGATCCCATGTTCAGTAAACCTGCATGATGTGAACATTTGCCATGTAAAAGTGGCACCATTTTAAATTAAACAGATTTTTAAATGATGTACATTTGATTGTGTGATCTTTCTCACCCAATAATGTGGCACCCAAACATGCAGAAATAAGTCAAGCACATGTTAACGTTAAAATACATGTTTAACTAGTGCTAACTAGTGTGGTCACTTCAGCAATGCTCTTACACATGTTTTTATATCTTTATTATCATTATTCTACTTCATCTTCTGGACACCTTTCTAAAAGGCTCTTATAATTCTTTATAAATAACCTTAATGTCAAACGTCAAATATATTTAATATCTTTTAAAATATAACACCTGTGTTTCCTGTTTTAATGAATGGGTGGAGAAAACTGTTAAAAGTCTGCCTATCTTTAAACCTTTTCAACTGCTTATGAACCCGTTTATACTCATTCAATTGATCATTTAGAAACATCACTCAAACTTCAAACATGTTTCCATCTTCTGCACTTTAGCTAAACTTTTTCAAACTTTTCATAGTTACTCTGTTTAAGCAGTATGCTCATTCCAGACAATCTCAGAATTTCACATTTCACAAACAGTGAGAATAGATTTTTCAGTGAAGTAGAAGACATCTTGCATCCATCAGTTAAACCTTTGAAGTGAACAAAATGTTTCTATTCATATATTTAAAATGTTTTGTGATGAAGAAAATTTAATTTTTGGAGGAAGAACCATATACCAGCAGAGTTTTGTATATCTTTTGTATATTTAAACTGATCTGATGGGATCTTCCATTTTGGCTTTTTTGATCCATGATGGACCATACACTAACCTGTTTTAGTTAGCCATATTGTAATGTGTACAGATATTATAGGAGCCTTATTTAAACATTGGCAATTGAACATTCAAAAACTTGATTCAGGATTTTGTATGATCATCCAACCCAGATTACTACCATCACCTCCTTCTTGTTGTCCTTTTCAGATTCCATTTTCTGTGTTCAATTTCTGGCACCTCTGAACATGGGAGGAGTCACAGGACAGGTGCATTTTGACTCCATCTCCCAGACGGCCACTATCAACGTGTCTGGCGCTGGATCCTGTGGTTCACTTGACTTTTCCCTCAGCGAGTTCCCCGTCATGTATGGCCATTATGCTCAGCCCTGTTCTGGGGCAAATATTGGCTCCAGAGTCTTCACTTTCACAGCTGATCCTGCCTCAAACCCTACTGTCAGCGTGTCACACCTCTTTGAACAAAACTCAAACCTGGACGACTTTTCGCTGACTTTGCAGACATGTAATGGCACTAAAGTATGCACGGTTGTAAATCGAGGTCAAACAATGTTGACTCATCAGGCCAGGTTCATCGGCCCCATTGCGGGTAATATTTACATCCGCCTTAACACTGGACACACCAACCCCAGGATGCTTGCAGACCTAGTTACGATCGGTCAGGTCAATGCCTCACAAACCAATGTCACTCTCTTTGGATCTACGGGCACCGCCGCAAGTTGTGATGTTTATCTTGGAAACTTAGATCCCTCTGCTTTGACCAATCTGGGTGTCGTAAAAGTTGGAACTCCTTTACAACCTGCAAAATCCCGCCTGGACCTGACCAGCTTCAACATCAACAGTGGCTTTCTTCTCATCCACATGGGGTCAAGTTACAAGTGTGCTCAGATTTATAATGTGCCAGAGAAACAGGTGAGTGCTGTTGTGAATATGAGAGGGATCAAAGGATACTTCAGCTTTCGTCAGGCTTCCCCATTTGATGTGACAGAGTTGAGGGTGAACCTGACTAACTTACAGAGCAGAGTCGGCCCTTACCATGTCCACCGTTTTCCTGTCCCCTCAGTCAGGTTGCCTCCATCAAGCCTGTGTTCAAATGATAATGTAGGTGGTCATTTGAATCCATTCGAAGTCAACACAAATGATCCAGCATATCCAAAAGGGCCTGGTTCAACCCACGACAGGTATGAGGTTGGTGACCTCAGCTCCAAGCATATGTCCCTTGCAGGTAACAACGAAGTGGACATGGTGTTCAAGGACTTCAACCTCCCTCTGTTTGGACAGAACAGTATTGTAGGTCGTTCAGTTGTGATTCACCTAAGAGATGGTGCCAGGTATGTTTGTGCCAGCATCAGCTATCCCAGTGAAGTTATTGTAGCCAGAGCCAGATTTCAGGGTCTTGTGGTTGGTGAGATTTGGTTCACCCAACTGATAAACAACCATCTTTCTGATGTATCCATCTTTATGGATTTGTCATATGGAAATCCCACAATGACACCAACAAGAAACCACAACTGGCATGTTCACACCTACCCCATCAGCTTAGAGAGGGACGATGATGAAATGCACTGCAGCACAACAGGAGGACACTGGAACCCCTATAACATTAGCACAGGAGACAGCAGCTACACCCTTCACTGTGGCCCATCCAGTCCCTTATCCTGCGAGGTGGGAGACCTCTCCGACAGACACAGCACCATCAATCTCAGCACTAGTGTGGGCGGAGCGGAAGCAAAACTTTTCTTCACTGATGTGGCTTCTTGGTTACCCAGGTCAGGCATTATCGGGCGTTCTGTAGTCATCCATCAAGCAGAAAGACGAGGGCCAAGGATTGCTTGTGCCAATGTTACAATGGTTCGGGTCCCCAAAGCTAGCTTGGATAGCTGGTTTGGCCCCGAGATGACCAATGGCCAGGTGAAGTTCTCCCAGGCTGTCCCACAAGGCCCCACGGCCATAAATGTGTCCCTGATGAACCTGAACTCCTTAGCTGGGGGTTACCACGTTCACATACTGCCCATCAAACCTGGCAGCGTAGAGCCCTGTTCCAATGCAAACATTCTAGGCCACTTCAACCCTTTAGCCTGGAATGTATCAAATAACCCCGCCCCTGGAGCTGGAACAGTGGACCAGTATGAGATTGGGGACATCAGTGGGAAGTTTGGGATGCTGAATGACCTCAACCAGTCTCAGGCTGTATACATGGACCCTGAAATGCCATTAACTGGCCCCTACAGCATAGTGGGAAGGTCACTGGTGGTTCACTACTCCAACGGATCAAGGTGAGAACCTATGTGTTTATGTATTTGTGCTCATAACACAGAAAGAAACCAACAGAGGGTGAAGGTGAAAGAAAGAAGGAAATAGTTCACACACTTAATAGGACTACCACAGGTTCCTGTATCTGAGTAGAAATAGTGAGCACTGTGACTACTATAATTTAGTAACTGACTCTTTTCCAAGAACATAACAACTAAGAGATATTTCATGTTATTTTATGTGCATTATATATCATACAGATCCAGCATACATGGAATGGCATCACTTCTAGCAGCTGTAAAGATAGAGTAGTCACTGAGGATGAGCACACATCTAAGCTTCACCACCCAGAACAGCCCTGGCACAGTTACAGAGTTGGCCAGTCATCGTCATAGACATCGAGACATATCCTTCTCATGTTTTGTATTGTAACACACAGATAATCTAGCTCATTCACTGGGAATGACTCAACAAAATGTTGTGAAGGAGAAAATTTTAAAGGTTAACCCTTTGGGATTTGGACATGTTTTTCTCATCTTGCTTGTGTTTTTGTGTCTGTCTGGGTATTTGTGTGTGTATGTGTGTTTTCTCTACAGAATGAGCTGTGCCAACATCTCAGCTGACAGAAATACAGATGGACAATGGACTATTGCCAAGGCTGTTTTCAATGGTACAGTGACTGGGACAGTCAGTCTGGTAAGAAGAACCACCAACAGCCAACATCTTTTCCCACTAATGCTAATACATAGTATATATAGAGAGTTTAAATTACTAATATACTTTATTCTACACCAGGCTCAGTTCACCTTTTCATTTCCACTGACTGAACACACACATGGTGAAAGTAAAATGAATAAAATGCAAAAAATAAATCATAAATGCATAATACATTAATTTGTTGTGTGACAACAAAACAATCTGGACTTTAGAATTTATCTCATCAGACTAGCACTAGTGCTCGGATTTAGCACTGCAATCCCATAGCATTGTCAGACTCACGATGGACAGTTAATAAAGAGTTAAAATCAATGCAACAGAATATTGTCTTTTTTATTCCACACATTATTTCTTCATTGTCGAAACCTGGCCCCTAAAATGCAACTCGACTACAGACAGTTTGGCCAGAGATTTAGGTTTAACTAGTAGGGCCTAATGGAGCCTGGACCCGGGAGCCTTAAGCAGAAATGGTGAGTGGACAGAGGTCTGAGGAGCACACATGTTTCTAACTCCACACCAGTTTCAAAATTGTAGTCTTCAGCCTCAGCTGGTGGAAAGTGCCATCTTTATACAACTTTAGCCACAGATGCAGTGGTACTCAAGACTATGATGTGTCATCGGCTTTTACCACACCACCTTTCAAAGATTGCATTTATGTTTGGGTGGCACAACTATTGTTGCTCAAGGTCAAGTTGCTAAACGTTGGGTTAAAGTTAGGGTTAGGGTTTGCTACAGTGCAAAATATCAAAACATATTTTATAGAAGAGGATGTAATTTTGTCACATCAAATAAACTTCACATAAGTGTACAAATGCCATGGATGTGTCTGTATTTGTGTATGACCTGAATTGAAATAGAATGCATTGTTTAAAGGCAGAGATACATCTGCCTTTGCATTGAAAATGGCTCAGTCATATACATTATCACTCTTCATAAATAGGACAAGAAACTCTGCTCTGCTCTTTGTCTGTGATGACAATACATTTTAAAATTGACATTGTAGAATGAATAACGAATGAGTTTCCTTGATCCAAAAGTTCAGAAATTATTCTATAGATCATGTTATCAATTGTAGTGAAAATCACCAAGCTCAGTCCATTACCAGAACCTAAGTTACTAGATTTCCACATGACAGCAGCAAATTGTAAGAATCTGAATCAGATCATTTACTTTGATAGCCACAGACTAGGAGCCAAGCTGCCACAAAAACATGACAGAGTAGTTCTGCTGCACTGGACAGACAGTGAATTCATTATGCCTGTGGTGGGTTGCAACAAGCAGCAATGGGAAGCGGGGGCAAAATCTTATCTTAGTTTAAAATCCGTCTGCTAATGCTAGTGAAACCTACAGGCCCCCTGAACTAGGAAGCTCACCAAGGGAACAGCTGTCTCTGTCAGCCGCCCTCCAGAGGCCCCATACTGAGCTCTGCACTCCATCTATGGATACGAGCTTGTAATATCTCCATTGTGGCTGTATTATCAAGGAGAAAATGATAGTCTGGGGAATAAATGTGTTCCCTCAGCTTAAATCTGCTTGTTTTGCTCAGGCAGATTGAACAAAGAGTCCCAGATTAAGTATAAGAATGCCTTAATAAGTGGTTGCAATCGTAATTGTGTGCAACATCCACAAATCCCACGGGTGTCAATTTTAACTGCCTTTAGCAAAGCAAGCACCCAGTTGTGGTTGAAATATGAGAGTATGGCAATGCACGTTTTTTTCAACTGTAATTGTCTACTAATAGTATATTTCTCTCTCTCTCTCTCTCTCTCTCTCTCTCCTCAGCGCCAGCAGATGTTTCTTGATGGTAGTAGCAGTGATATCTCACTGGAGGTGAACCTTCAATCATCGACATCACAAAATGTAAGTACATAGTCATGTACGGTATACATGTAAGCAAATATAACTTCACTTATTTAAATAGGTTGTTTTCATAAGGAAGTCTCCTTGTTAAAACCTTAACACACAAATAATTATTAGAGAAGCAAAAGTCCAAATCAGATGAGGTTCATGCATTTCCATGAAGGACCAACAGCCTTAATCGCTTAAGCACACAGAAAAAAAGGGGAAAAAAAGGGAAAAGGAAACCTTGACTGAAAAGTTCCATGATAAGTGAAACACCTGAGCAGCTGAGCCTGCGATAGCAGCAAAGTAGATTATTGATAATGAACAATAACTTGGAAAGTGATCAGGTAATAAGAGTTGCCAGGGTCTAGTGTCTGAGAAGGATGAAACACCCGTAACAGACACACATCCACGTTGATAGCGCCAGATTTGGTTTAATAACAACAACAAAAGAAAGGTTGCAAAGAGTTGAATCCAGAGAAAAGAAAAGGTTTTGCTGCTTGTTGATGTTATCTTGACTCTGAGGACAATATGTGTAACCAACTCCCTTTAACCTGTGGGCATGAGGCTGTACATTAGGGACAATGAGGGTGGAGGGCTGCCAGTTAATTTTCTTGCCTTTGAATGCGGTGAGATTAGAAAGGGATTGCAAGTGTGTGTCTGAAATATGTGTTTGTGTGTGTGTGTCTATTTTCTTTACAGAAAAATTGAGACCACATGACCACATAGCATTTACACTTGTATTTTACCCCTCCCTGCAGACCACTGTGGCATCCTTGTTCATCACAAACAACCGTATGGGCGCCAACAAAAGCCAGTGCAATGGAGTGGGAGGCACATACAATCCCTTCAATATGACCTCAATGGTGAGACCACACCGTATCTTCTTTAACTTCTCCTCTTCTTCTCTTCTGAAAGTTGACTATTTTGGTAAACTGATACTAATGCTTAAGTATCAAAGCCAGATCAAATCAGCAGTGTAAATCGAAATCAGTGTGCTTGTTTCTCATTCTGTTCTTTATTATTCTGGACATTTTAGGGCTTTTAGGTTTTATGTTTTTTCTCAGACATTATGCAGAGCTTTACTGCAGAGCTTTTTGCTGATATTTAAATTAAATTAAGTATTTAATTTATGTAGATTTCTATTCTTATTATATTAAACTGAATTTTTGTACATGCATACGTTTAAACCCTAAAAACTTGATATCAGCTCCTTATCATGTCTGCAAAAATAGCAGAAATTCACATCATCACTGACTTTATTTACACAATTAGCAAATTCATCATCAAAGCAACTCAGTTTAAATAATTACAAACTCCCAATATTAGCCTGATATCTGATTAAACTGTTTGATAGATATCCCTTAGAGAACTATTTGGTTTTTTAACAGTGTATGGTACACAATACAAATAGCATATCTCTTTGATGTGTATGATCATATTCACTAGTGTACTGTATGTACATTTATTGTACACCAATCATGTAACTTTTCTCTGTAGAAAATATTGACAACATAACTTTTTGAATCCCCGTTTTGTCAAGTTGGTCCAATTGTACTTATATAAAATCATAATTAAAACATTTATCTTAACACCTTTATAAGCACTCATAAGTGCTCAATGTCTTTTATGACTTTTGCAACAAGGGTGTTGTGAAAGAATTGAAAAAAGGGAAGGAATTGATGATTTCTATAAACATGACCATATAATATTAGATAACATGCAATCAACTTCAATATGGTGCCAGCATTGCACTTGTGTGGTGAAAGTGTGATGCACTTCCTTCTTTCTGTTCCCCCTTCAGAGCTCCAGCTGTTCACTGAATACCCCTCTGAGCTGTGTGGTGGGAGAGGTGTCCTCAAGACAAGGCAATGTTAGCCTGACCCAGAGACAACTTTATACTGACAGCATCATCCAGCTCTCTGGGGACAACACAGGTACCACAAAGAAAGGAAAGTGTGTGTGTATTTAGCAGAATTAGAGATTTAAATAAAATGTTGAAGTGATCCTTTACTAGTGGTGCAAGTTTAGGACTTACAAAGAAATAAATGTAATATGAGACATGTAATGATGTGAAAAGAGCAGATGTAGTTAATGTTGTTCTGTGTTTGTAGTGGTCCACAGGTCTCTGGTGCTGAAAAACGGAAACAGCATCATTGCATGTGCCGACATCCTCCCAGAATCCCCTTCAGCACAGCAGTTGTTTCCCAGTGTGACTAACTTCAGCAGGTGAGTGTAATAAAAATGTCATATTGCATGAATAATACCCTTTCATCAGAACTGTATCTTAAATCACTTGGTAGAATTCAATATTTGCCCTAAACGGAACCTGAACAGTTTGGTCATCTGAGAACAAATTAGAATTAATTCTAAATACCTACCTGACTTACATTGTAAAATTATTTTGAAAAAAGCTTAAGATTTAAAAAGTTATAAAATGTATAAAATAGCCGAACAGGTGCTGAAATGTACTTAAAGAGCAGAACATTTTGATAGTTGAGTGATAGAATGGTTTCTAAAAAAATACTAAATACATATAAAGAGCAACAATAACAATAGTAACTAATCTTCAGGTTCTTCATATGTTTCCTAGATAATGAAATAATCCAAAATAAGAAAGTGTCAGTTTTGTGTCAAAACATTGCATTATGTTCCTCAGCCTGTTTAGCTGTTGGATGGTTTCATTTTTAGATTTTAAGTGAAAGTGAAACATAAAGCAGCATGAGAACAGCTACAGTTCTGCTTTCACAGAGGCTGATGAATGCATGGGTCTAAAATGCCCTTTTTCTGTATGTTACTGGATTTGGTGGTGTGAATTACAATCATTAATTAATGACCCATTAAGCGTTGACTATTCATATACAGTAGACTCACAGTGACTTGACTATTTGGTCATGGTGCGAGACAGGAATTCATGATACATCCGCCAGTAATAACTGAAGTGATATCTGGATTTGATTGCCTATCACCAGTTATTTATTATATTATGTGACTACAAAGTTGCCGTTTCATTTATTTTTGCCCAGATATGACTTCCGTAGGAGGGTTGCAGATGTCCTGCAGTTGGAAACAGCAAGAGTCAGCATCCTGCCCAGCTCTTCAGGTGATGAATGGTGCCAGCAAGTCGACTTCATGATATCTGGTAAGGTAGAAACCCCCCAAAATTATCTTTACCTATAAACACAATTAGCTCAGTCAAGTATTTCCTTTCACACAGCAACAATACATTAAACATGAGAGGAATGAATGTTCACTCACTCACTTCCTCTATTTATACGGATAGTCATATACAAACATAACCATTAACCATGAGGTTAAAGTCCTCGACAGACATAACCAGTCATTATGCATTGTGTTTGTGGTGGCAGACAGGTTTGATCCTGCACTCTTGCAACAATTCAATTTAAGCAGGTTGCGTTCACTATGGTTAAGTGATGTGGCCTTGAAAGTATGTGTTGACTTATCTCACCTCTTCAGGCAAGCTCTTGTGTTTGTAAGGTTATTTCAATGATATAGCTAACACAGAATATTACACACAGGTAAATACTGTACATCATTTTTTATCTCTATGTCCAACCATGAGAATCTTGGGATGTTTTTGATGAATGCAAGCTGCATGCCCAGACCGTGTTCATCAGGACAATGAATAATTATGGGCATTGAAAAGATCTTTAGAAAACCTGAAAAATTGCACAGTAACCTGATGCTGGAGTGTCTGTGAGTCTCATTCAGGGCGAACAGAGAAGTGTCTGTGAAGGGGTTTCACACAGTATAGCACAGGATAGACAAAGGTCTCCCACAAGGTGGACAGTTTACTATTGCTATAATTCCTGAAAAGGCCTCCCTAACCTTGATTACGTGTATGACAGCAATACAGCAGAAAGATGCACACCCGAGTTTCCGGAAAGGCTTGAGAGAATAGAAGTTATTGTGAATCTTTGACATTAAACACAGAAATAAATTATTCGTCAAAATATATTTGGCATTTAATGTAGATCATCAACATTGTCAGGAAATTACTCACAAATATATGAAATATCAGAAAAATGTCAAAATGCAACTATGCAACAGAGGTTATTTGTTATTTCCGATACAAATGAAATACACTGCAACATTCCTGGTATATCATCATCTGACTGAATGATGGAAATTGCCTTTAGACAATATTTAGCAAATCAGTAATTATGGCTTGGACAGTCTGTGTGATTGAGCCTTTCCACATTGTCTGTATCTTGAAGGGGATGTCAGCCCAGAACTTCTGAAGTCTGTCAAAACCAGTGAGAAGATGGGCATGTTCAAAGAGTCTAACTGTACAAGTAAGTATGCTGTAATTATAGCTTCACCTGGACTTTAGGTGCATAATGGCAATGTGAAATAGTTTATTTAAGGGAGGAAAACATTTAGAAGTCCTCTGGTGTTGGTCTGGTTGGATGTCTGATGAGACATCTTGTTGGTTTTCATCATGGTTCTATGCACTTTATGAAAACCTCTTATTTGGAAGTCGCTTTGGATAAAAGCGTCTGCTAAATGCCTAAATGTCATGTAATGTAATGGTTCGACATACATTTAAGGATGGCAATGTGTAAAAATGGTATCATTACCAACAATACAATGGTCACTGATCAAATAAAAACCCAACTATAACAATGTTTGCATACCCAACTCTTGTCTTGGTCGGTTTATGGCTTTTTGATGAGCACTTGAAGGCAGGATTGCATCAAGAAGGGTGTATGTGCCTTTAAATTTAAAAAAGACAATGTCAGAGTACAACAATAGCATACACAATGTAATAGCGGCCTTTAATAGAGTTTCATTCATTGCTTAAATAACCTGTGGGCATGTTTCTGATCGGACAACCTCAGGAGGTGCAGGTCTGCTGCTGGTGCCAGGAAGTGTGCTTGTTGGCTTTATGTTTGCTGCCGCCTGCCTGCTGCCATCTACAATTTCTTCATAGCTCAGAGATTCAGCCACACCATGCATCATCAGTGGAAATATATGGATCCTCATATTGTAAAACTGTGAACATGTTTATGAAAAGTGATACAATGTTCACCTGATTAATAATCAAGCAAATGATAACTGTGTTTCTTCAAACAGCTTTTCTCAACCAATAAAGATCTTGTCATTTTACACTTTGCTTTGTATAATACTGATTTTAGGCAAAAGGCTGTTTGGCCTTTATAGAAACTTCCATTTATCCGCAACAGGTGTTGGTCATATTTTAAAAGGGTGGATGAAGTATATTCAGTTCAATTTAGTTTTATTTATATAGAGCCATATCATAACAAAAATCTCAGGTGCAACCATAGATCCTGATTCTACAGCTCAGGAGGCAGAAATACCTGCAGACAGCATCAGAAGGAGAGAGAGAGGAGAGAATAATCATACAACTACGGGAAGTTAAATTAGTAACAAGCATTAATGGGATATGAGTGTGTACAGATGGAGAAAGAGAGGATGAGAGAGGAGCTCAATGCAGCCTAGGCAGTCTCCCGGCAGTCTAGGCCTATGGCAGCATAAGTAAGAGTTAGCCATACTATAGGTCCATAGTATTATCCAAGACAAAAGTCTTAAGCCTAATCTTAAATGTGATTTTAAAATCTTTGTGTGAGTTTAACGTCAGAAAATTGCAGGTCATCCAGGTCCTTGAGGCATGCTTGAAATTGAGCTAATTGATTGGTTTCATCTGGCTTGATCAATAAATATAATTGGGTATCAACTGCATAACAATGCAAATGTGTGTGCTTCCTAATAATATTGCCTAAAGGAAGCATATATATGGTTGAACAGAATTGGTCCGAGTACAGAACCTTGTGGGACTCCGTGCCTAACTCTGGTGTGCATAGAGGAATCATTGTTAACAAGTACAAACTGATATCGATCTGATAAATAGGATTTAAACCAGCTTAGTGCGGTGCCTTTAATGCCAATTAAATTTTCTAGTCTCTGTAATAGAATGTGACGTTCAATGGTATCGAATGCGGCACTCAGATCTAATAGAACAATTACAGAGACAAGTCCTCTGTCTGATGCAATTAGAAGGTCATTTGTAACTTTCACCAGTGCTGTCTGTGCTATGATGCAGTCTGAATCCTGACTGAAAGTCCTTAAACAACTTATTGTGGTGTAGAAAGTCACACAACTGATTGGCGACTAGTTTCTTAAGAATTTTAGAGAGAAAATGAGTGTTAGATATAGGTCTATCTTTTTTTTTTTAGAGGGGCAATAGTGTTGAGTGTCATTCGCAGTGAGCCTGCAGCACTATCAACAAGATGATGAATTTGGGAGGGACTACAGTTAGTATAGGAGTCATCTGTTATATTGAGACATGGCATTGAATTAAATGCCGATGGAATCATATCCTTAAATTTAGCTAAAGCAGTGTCAGATAGACATCTAGTGTAGGAATAGTGTGAAGTCCAGTAATAAGAATTCAAAAGTAATTAAATAATGGTCTGATAAAAAAGGATTCTGTGCAAAGACTTCAGTTCACAGTTCAATTTCTATGCCTTAGTCCAAAACAGGGTCAAGAGTGTGGTTAAAACAGTGAGTGGGTTTATGTACACTCTGACAGAAGCCAATCGAATCTAATAATGAGATAAATGAAGCACTAAGGCTGTCATTTTCTACATCCACATGAATATTAAAATCACCTACAATAATTACTTTATCTGTTATAAGGACTAAACCTGAAAATTCAGAATACGGTCCAGGAGCTCGGTACACAACTAATAGAATTTGTTAATGCTATACATTTTTAGATATCCATTCTTTATTTTTTATGCACTATCCATATATCCATGTCATTTTTTTCTGTATATATCTGGAAATGTGAATAAAATACAATAATTTCTGTATGCCTTGTGCCAGTATTTTTTTTATTGAACCCCCAATGAGCTGAAAAATAAAATATTCCAAAAAAAGATAAATTGACGAGTAGTTTTAGTAAATTTTTACTTACTATTTCTTTTACACACCAGTTCTGTGTATCATTTATTGATGTAATCAGTTATATTTTTGAATTGCCTGATACCTTTTACAGCCTTTTCTCAGCTCCATATCCTTCCAGTACTAAAGTACAGTGGTTTAAATTTAGACTAAATTTAGAGTGTAGCGCCTGTACTAGTAGTGAAATTTAGACGATGTATTATTCTTCGGCGTGTGTGTTATTCACAGAAAAAGAGGCAAGTCTGGATCCCTCTGCGTCTACTGGAGGAAACGGCCGTCACGTGACCAAAAACGTCAACAACGAAATGGCAGCCTCCTGTTTTGGAAACTAACACAAGGTCCAAGCTGGTAGAAGAGCGCACCCGAGAATCACATTTCCAAGACGAAAGCACCGGGTGTGTATTCAGCATTTCACTGGCTGCATTGTGGGGGAACTTTAACGTTAGCTAGCGGCGGTGTGGGGGAGCTAACGTGCCGTCTCCCGGTGGAACAGCGCGAGCACAGAGGGATGTTGACCGTTTTCAAACGGAACCAACGGGCGGTCGTCCAGCGCCAGTGTCCGTAGCGTGTTGTCCGTAATCCAAAGCAGGGTGTAAAAGCGTTGGGCCACTTAGCTGTGAAATCGGGAAAAAAGAGCTAGCAACTTTACACATACTCTACTGTGCTACCACACCCACATTTAAAACCAATGGCGAAACCCTGAATGAATTAGTGTGTTGTGGTTGGCCTGTTGATGAACAGTGAATTTAAAAAAAGTCGCCCTCTACTTCAACCCAAGCTCTGTTTTGTAGTTTCTTATTAGAATATCAGCAACAGCAGTTTGATTTTATTGTAGCTAGTTAGCTCGCAATGTGGTTACGCGACTGATCCATCTAATATCAAATTGTAAACAGCAATCGCACGCGATTTGTTAAGCCAATAGGAGAGCTCATCGATGAATAATACTGCATCGTGATTGGTCGGCTGTTAGAAGTGTTTTTTTTTCCCCCCACCGAGTTAAATCCTACACTGGATGTGGAAAGTGATAAGGAATTCACCATTGCACAGTAAGCTCTGGCTTTTGTTTTATGAGATTGTCGGAGTACACCGACACCAGCCAATTAGTCTGTTCTTTTAATATTTAACTCCTGTGACAGTTGCTTAATCAGCATATTACAACAGGTTAAAGATCCAGGTGTGGACTGTGACTTTGAGTTCCACGTTAATAGTCTGCCTGGCTACAGTCATTCACTGTCCAGCTCCAGTCACCTGAAGTCAACATGGCTTCCCAGAAGTCAGGTAAAATATGGATAATCAGGGTGGGTTACATATTGAGGGTACCGTAGCTCTGTTTTGAAAAAGTGTGGTATCAAGAAACGATACTTTTTATGTTTAATTAGTTCGTCGTGTTCTGTCTTCCCTTCAGACACAGCCATGTCTCCAAAGATCACAGGAGAGCTGCTCAGGCAGCTTCGCCAGGCCATGAGGAATTGTAAATTCTTCTCTGAGCCCATCCAGGCTTACATCATCCCTTCTGGTGATGCACACCAGGTAAGTGATATCTTTAAAATCAAGACTGAAAACCAAATTCATTTAAGAATATTTATTTTAATTATTATTGTTTGTTTTGTTCGCTTGGAGGGTATTCTTTTCTGTGTGTTCTTATTTTGATTGTAAAGTGTATTGGGACCATGCCGCATGGTGATCCTGCACTTTAAATAAAATTGATTGATTGATTGATCACCACCACACAAAATAGGTGTGTTTACATGTTTACAGGGCTAAAGTCCCCCCAAAACATTAACTAATACACACATGCACAAGCTCACAGTAGTGCAGCTGAAACTCCTGCCTATTTTACTTTGTGTGTGTCCGGATTCACTTCTGATCATCTTTTCTGACCTTCGCAATTAATTGTAGCCCTTTGCCCACTGCTCCTCCCTTTTCCCTCTTCATGCGCCAAGACACGATGTGAGAAGAGCGACAAAGATTTTAAATGTCTCACTGGTTAATGGCCACTTTGCACTGATTGTTAATGAAGCTCTCTCTCTCTCTCTATGTCCGTATGTCTTTCAGAGTGAATACATTGCACCGTGTGACTGCAGACGTGAATTTATCTGTGGATTTAATGGCTCTGCAGGTTAGTTTTGCAATGTGTGTGAGTGGCAATGTACATCAGACTAGAAGCCTGATCTAATATGTGCTGTGGATAAACCTAGGACGAAGAGCAATGTGATAAATACACTTGCAGGGACATACAGCTTTTATTCTGTAAACCACCCACAGACCAACACATCTCTTCTCATGTTTAATGTAGCTAGTAAAGTGTGATGTTATCAGAGGTGTACTTACTTGTGTTAAAGATAACTGGGGGAAGCCCTGCTTATCACTCTGACAGACGGGGTGCTCACTTACTTCCAGACTTTTGTTCACAGATGTTCTTTAGCGCGTCACATCAGACGAGTGACAGACACATTGTACATTGTACAGTCTGGATCCAACAAAGCATCTGTGGTTGGAAATGTCAAATCTGCTCTGTTTGTTGTGATGCGTAGGTACAGCCATTGTCACAGAGCAGCATGCTGCAATGTGGACTGATGGGCGATATTTCCTTCAGGCCAGTCAGCAGATGGACAACAACTGGACCCTGATGAAGATGGGTAATGCTGTACTTTTGTTTTGTTGCATTTTTGAGTACTTACACATCTTTTATACGTGTTTATAGACTATAAGATATATAACTGTAAGATTTGCACTACAGATTCTGAAATGAAGTCTCTCCTTATGCCAAACATAAACGCTAAGTACCCTAAGCAAAACACTGATAATAAGGCGTGAATCATAGCTAGACTTTAAGTCAGAATGTTTTAACCTAATTTGAGAAAGATTGTCCTATTTTTGTCTGCACTGCATTTTTCTTTTCTTTTTTTAAAGATGTTATGTACGGTATGAGTCTGGCATATTACATGTTTGTCTTTGTGTGTTTATAATTGTTTTTGTAATAATTGTAAATAGGGCTGAAGGAGACACCCTCTCAGGAGGACTGGCTGATCAGCGTCCTGCCAGAGAACTCCAAAGTGGGAGTAGATCCTTGGATCATCGCTGCTGGTAGGTTGTGCAGTTCAACATTTCTGGGAGGGCAGGAGACACGGTGTCAATCAGTACAAACACTGTACACTTCAGAAAATAAGCTCTGGAAAACAAAAATCTTACATTTTGGAGGTTTAAATCTACAATATACAAAATTAAAATCCTCAAACAGCTATACAAAGAGCATTTATCTCTTCTCTTCATTAGAGATCAAGACCGGCAGGCTTTCCAGCAGGTGCGCTCATGCTGTGATTTTTTGCTTCATTGTGTTAATCAAATATTGTATTTTATACCAATATTTGACCTTCTTTACACAATCTTATGTTTCAGATCAGTGGAAAAACATGTCCAAGGCGCTGACAAGCGCAGGCCACTCTCTGGTGGCAGTGCAGGATAACCTGATCGATGTGGTCTGGATTGACCGCCCAAAAAGACCCAGCACACAGCTCCGCACCTTGGGATTAGAGTACACGGGTCAGTACAAAGCTCGGATTAACGCCATTATTACATACGCCGTTATTTTATAGTAGCTGATTAGGGTTTTGTTTCAGAGATACAGAGAGATTAAGATCATGAAATATTTTTCAGATATTCCCCCATAACGTAGACACCATTATTTTATTATCGTAGAATTAATGAACTAGATTATTGTGAGCAGAAATGTTGCCCTTAATTTGGATTATTATTAATTATTAACTTTTGGCTGCACCTTTACTATCTTTTGTTTTCCACGCTAGACAAAGTAAAGGATCCACTGGAACTAGATATGCAGGTTTCTCCGGGAAATGAAGTGCCATGCCATGTTGAAAAGGCATGGCAATGTAATGTAATGTTGATGAGGCTTGCTGTCTTCCTGTAGGTATGTCCTGGCAAGATAAGATCACAGCTCTGCGAGCCAAGATGACGGAGAGGAAAATTACCTGGTTCGTTGCCACGGCGTTGGACGAGATTGCATGTATGGTTAACTTTTCAGAAATTCACATTAATGTAACGACCTCTGCCAAGGAGTTCATTGAAGACAGTAATGGAAGTGTGAAGATGCTTTACTTAAACCAACGATGGTAGTAGAAAAGAAAAACATCTGTGTGGTACACAGAAAAAGCCTTTTTGAGAGCCTCTTTTGTTGATGTACAGAGTTGGTCACATTAGGTTTTTAGCAGTTTTTAGCTATTGCTGTGTAAAAAAAGCAGCAGCCATTCCATACAACGCTCATGGTACATGAGTTCGTTTTGATACATGATCACGATCCAAGGACCCAGGAATGCACGGGTGTCCCTCCAGATGCCTGTTTGAGCACCTTGTTCACCGTGCCTAATGAGCTCTTGTTTCTGATTGTTTGCTCTGAGAGCTTGTGTTAATTTGAGTTTTGCTGATTTTGCTTGTCATCAAGTCGCATTCAGACAAAAGGGATTCAGTGGGCGTTAAATTGAAGGGAATTTACTCGGGCATCAACAAATGATAAGTGACAGTGACAATAATAACATTGATATTTAACACCAAACACTTTGTACTGAGGTTTCAGTTGAGACATACAGTACTTGAAATAGATTTTTAGGAAAAATTATTAAGTGGCATTACAGGATGAAACAGAATGTATTCCTTAATTTGTTTTTCTAATGTTATTAAAATGTAAAGTTCTGTTATTTCCTTTTCTCAGGGCTTTTTAATCTCCGTGGTGCAGACATCGAGTACAACCCAGTTTTCTTTGCATATGCCATTGTGGGGATGAACACGATAAGGTAATATGATACAATGCTGCAACAAACTGGCTACATCAGTGTTCTGTTAACATGTAATGCTCCTGACTGCTATGAAGGGCTACAGGAGGAAAAAGTGATGACTTGTGAGTCCTCTGGTGTGTGTATAGACGTACATACAGTTCAGTAAGTAGCAGTATAACTGTGTAATTTGTTTTATGACAGTAAATGTACTTTTTGAGTTTAATTAACACTATGACTTTCATTTTATTTCACTGAGGAGATCCTAGGACAGTTTAACAAAATTAACCCTACATAAGATGAATTTACATTTTCGCTAAACACCCCCTTCCTCCCTGCAGGCTTTTTGTGGACCTAAAGCGTCTTTCTGATCCCGCATTGAGAGACCATCTGCAGCTGGACTCCCCCAGCAAGCCTGAGCTGAGCATCCATACGTTCCCGTACGAGTCGGTCTACACCGAGCTCCGGGCCATCTGCGCGGCACTCGGCCCAAAGGACAAAGCATGGGTCTGTGACAAGGCCAGCTGTGCTCTCACACAGGTCATCCCGAAGGTGAGAGAGCACTATCGCATCCACAAATAGTAACATTTAGAAGATGTTTCATTGTGGAAGTTTTGCTATCCTCTCCAAGTTTGGAAAAACTGTTGCCTATCAGATGTCATCTGTAACCTTGTACCTATGAAATGACACATTTTATGTTAAATGTTTTCTGTAAATTACACGTGCTCTAACTAACAACTGTATTGCAGGTTCGCTGGTGTGAGGACAGAAACACTTAAACTGTCAGACATCTCAGTGTTGTTCTCATATGGCTAGACTAATAAAACTATAACCACAAAATTACAATTATATACTCCTGATACACATCAGGTGTGGTTTATATAAAAAGCTGTAAATATATCCTCTTTATCTATTTCAGGCCCACAGGACTCCCATTCCATACACTCCACTCTGCCTCGCCAAGGCTGTGAAGAACACGGCTGAGATTCAAGGCATGAAAATGGCCCATGTGAGAACCTTTGAACTTCCTTAATAACTGTGGTGTACATCTCTCGGACTTTATGACATCTTTATAAACTGTTTTATTGCCCTCTCAGAAAATGTATCTTCGTCACTTCTCCCCAACAGATCAAGGATGCAGTGGCCCTATGTGAACTCTTTGCCTGGTTGGAAAAGGAGGTATTTTCATTGTTTTTTTTTGAGGCCATAGCTTGTTTAGATCAGTGGGAGAAAATAACAGGTTCCTCCAATCTGTATAAACATGGTTCCCACTGGACAAAAAAAAGCAAGGCTGAAAAATCAATGCATAGGCTAAAAACATTTATTGAATATATTGTTTTAATGTTTATCAATAAGCCTTATCTTAGACACTTTTTATACTAAGGAAACCCCTGTTTTGGATATTTGTATTGATATAGCTACTGTTTTAGAATTTCCCACATTAATTCTCACATTCAATGATTATCATTTAGATTTCCATATCTGTGTTTTTGAGCAATACACAAAACCAACCAATTTTGTATTCCTATATTCTAGGAAATAAATCTTAAATGGTTGATGGAAAGTTGCTCATTTCTATGTCAGTGTGAATGTGTGAACCCTGTGTTCAGGTGGAGGTTAAGTAACTCAGCTTGCACTTGAACCGTAGAATATGCCACTGTTATTTTAATTCGCTGCACATGACTGGATGTCTTTATAGATTCCAAAAGGCACGGTGACAGAGATGTCTGCTGCTGATAAGGCTGAAGAATTGCGCAGGTGGGTTTGGTTTTTGTTTTGTTTTACAAACCACATTGGTTTTCCTTGTTTGGTTGACAAGCTCATCTACTTTGACGTCAGGTGCATAAAAGGCTGTTCTCGAAACATGCTGTTTCAAACTGTGTCGTTAAAGTCACTATTCTGGACTTATATCCCCCTCTACTGGGCATTAAAGTGTAGCAAAATGTCAAAAGTGAAATAAATATGTTTTTTTCAAGTTCAAAATCTTATGTGTGCTTTGAACAAGAGTAATATTTTAACTCTTAAGTTAACTCTAAGTCTAAGTGTAATGCTTTTATTATCCTTTTTTTCTTTTTACATTATTATGTGATTTAAAGAAGCTCTTACAATAGTATTTTCCCCTAATGTCACTGAAGAGATCTAAAACATCTGAATGTTGAACTACTTGTAATCAAAATGTGCGCATTTATGCATGAGAATGAAACAATACTGTCTTTTTCAGCCAACAGAAAGAATTTGTTGGCCTCAGTTTCCCCACAATTTCCAGCGTTGGTCCAAACGGAGCAATCATACATTACAGGTCAGTTGGTTAATGAAACAGATCCAGGTCTATCACATTTGTGTTACTGTATTTGAAGCTGTTTTTTGTTTTTAATTAGAAGCCTTTTATCCATGACTTTTTTTTAAATGTTCCTTTTAGACCGCTGCCCGAAACCAACAGAACCCTCTCCTCGAACGAAGTTTACCTGATCGACTCTGGAGCTCAATACGTGTAAACAAAATCATTATTAAATAAATGAATTGTATTTAGGCTAACCCGCCATGTCTAGTGCAGGTATGACTCGTATGTCTCGGTTCAGACAATCTTCACCTCCATGCTTGTTAATACCAAGAACACAGACAACATATTGTAGGAACAGTTATAGTTTGCATTACACACATACATCTGCATACATATTTTGTTTTTGGCAGTGATGGAACCACGGACGTCACACGCACCATGCACTTTGGGACGCCATCTGCTTATGAGAAGGTACATTTGTATACTAACTGGTGCAGTGTTTTCACTGGTACAATAAAACAAAAAAAAAACTTTTTTCCATTTGGATCTTTCTTTATCTGTGCAGCGTCATTATACATTGACTGAATTTATCCCAACCCTGATTTAATTTAATTGTTTCTATTGTGTGCTGTGTCTTTTTCCTCAAGGAATGCTTCACCTATGTGCTGAAGGGACACATAGCTGTCAGTGCTGCTGTTTTCCCCAACGGAACAAAAGGTGCTGTCCTCTGACACGAGGGTTATCTCACACTGAATATAGTATAGCACTATTACATGAAAACATGCTCAGCATTGACAAACAGTTAGGCTCACATGATTCATTCAGATGTACAGAATAATACTTGAATAATCTTTCTGTCTTTCGTTTTTTAATTTGAGACGAAGAATAAAATATCTAAATTCAACAAGTCAACAGTAAATATGTGGTCGCCCAAGAATAAATTATTATTAAAGGCATTATTTTGGCAAACCAGTAACTAATCTTGTGTAGTCAGAAATTAGTGTTGTCTAGCTCAAGGAGGACTGGAGACTTTCGAGCACAAACATACCACTGTTGTTAAACTTCAAGCCAGTATAATTAGACTACGGAGAACTTGACCTTTTAATTATAGTTCCCATGAGGCCAATACAATTTAAATAAGATGCACCGTGTCACTAAGTTTCAGGGAAATCTGAGAAATGGTTTCTGTGATGGAGGGGAACAGGGTAAATCAAAGCCGTCTCCTACTTCATGTCATGGGGAGCAAAGTATTAGTTATATAATTAGTTTACTTTCTACCGTGCACTGGATAGAGGCCGGGGGAGCATCTTGGATTGTTTGCCAGACCAACAGTGCTAACCGATAGACAAAAGCACTTCACTCAATTTCAATCTTTAAAAAAATGGGGAAAAGTGAAAAAAAACAGTTCATGACTTTTTGACAGTGTATTACTTTAAACAAAGTGTGATCTCTATCTCTAACCCTCCGATCCCTCCCCAGGCCACTTGTTGGATTCGTTTGCCCGTGCAGCCCTGTGGGAGTCGGGACTGGACTACCTTCACGGTACGGGCCACGGTGTGGGCTGTTTTCTGAACGTCCACGAGGGGCCTTGCGGCATCAGCTACAAGACCTTCGCTGATGAACCTCTGGAGGCTGGCATGATCGTCAGTGATGGTATGGTAGGGGCCAGGGAGGGGAGTGTTTTTGATTTATTAATCAATGTTAGCTGGGATGCAATGGTAGCTCCTCTGGAACTAAAAGTCCTGTCCTTCTGTTTTCAATGCAATGATTTGAATTGCCGTTTGTCATGCTGAAAACATAAAAGCAACACAGTAACACAAATACATTTTGAAGTTCGTCCAAAACTCTATTTTTCTGTGTTTGATTTTGTTGTCCTCCTTTTCTAGAACCTGGGTACTATGAGGATGGCTCTTTTGGAATTCGAATTGAAAATGTGGTCCTTGTTATACCAACTAAGCCCAAAGTAGGTCCTCTAATTTTATAACAAATTAAAAAATACTTAGAAACGCATAATGGAATCCAAAGAGTTGAATATCAAGGTCTTCTTTACTATGCAAATCATTATGTTTTTGTTCTCGTGTGTGTGTGTGTGTGTGTGTGTGTGTGTGTGTGTGTGTGTGTGTGTGTTCAGTACAACTACAGAAACAGAGGTAGTCTGACATTTGAGCCCCTCACTCTGGTTCCTATTCAAGTCAAGATGATGAACACAGAGCTGCTCACTCAGAAGGAGGTAATAAATATCTATTGTTCATTTTTTTTGTATTTAAAATTCAAGATTTTTATTGGTAATGTGATAAACACTTCAAATACAGCAAGACGTCAGATATAACCTACTCAGCAGGGTACCACTACCTAAGAGTTGGAGAAGAAATGTGAGAAACAGGAACAATTTACCTTAAGACGTTCTATAGTAAAATCATGAATCATTTGAATGTTTAAAATATTCTCAGCTGTTCCTATTACATTATACACTACTTAAACACAATCTCTTCATGGTTTGACGGCTCTTTGACGGCCTTTCTTCTCTGCCCTGCAGCGGGACTGGGTGAACGAGTACCACAGGAAGTGCCGGGAGGTTGTCGGAGCCGAGCTGGAGAGGCAGGGCAGGAAGGATGCACTGGAGTGGCTGATCAGAGAGACACAGCCAATGCTGTGAGGACCGACCCTTTTGCCCAGGAGTACTGTATGATCGATAGCTCTGCAGTGATAATCATTTGTATTTTTTTCATCTTTCTGTGTCTCACACTCTGCTTCTTTTGTAAAACACATCGTATCAGCAGTTTTATTAATGATCAATAAAAAAATCAAGAAAGAACTTTTATCTTTACTACCTTATGTCCTTATGAGACATGTTTCCTTATGTCTCATAATTTGCTTTTCTTGACCTATGCCTCATGTTCAGCTTGGCAAACCTGCATTTTTGAGGTTATCCAGTGGAGTTTTGTAGGAGGACTTTGTAAACCTAAATGTAGAAGACATTCTTTAAGATGTAGAAAATGTGGTTCTGTACAAAGTGAAAAAAGATCTGATCTATGATGATTCAGCACAATCAATATTTAAACACTATCCTGAAATGCATTTACAGAAGAAATCCACAATTTAGACATATACATCATTATTAGGCCAGTTTATTACTGTAGCAGAATCCTTATATTTTTTACCTTTTAAAATTAAAGGTTTCCTGTTGAGTGTTCTGTTTACATTCACTGTCTTTATCCTTAACGCCTTACAAACATTTGCAAAGCCATTTTTCAAATGATTTTAAAATCCTGCATTGTTTACATCTATCTTTGCTAGCTTTCAGTCATCTTCTCCCTGCTTTTGCAGGCACATTGCTAACTCCGCCAACTGTCAATTAGTGCCGAAAAATCAAAACAGCCGAAATCATGGCAGGAATATGGATCATGTTGCTGCATGATACAAGACTGGGACCCATTATTAAAACAATGCTCTACATTCCTACTAGTGGTTAAAATCTCTACAGGGTACCTTAAAGTCCTGCATCAGATTGTTGTTCAACTTTGTTGACTTCTAGCCAGTCATGTCAAGATGGGTGTTTTCTCAAAGTAGCTTCCAATGCAGTTGCATGGTTCAATATCAGATGCACATTCTTACTTGCTCTTGCACCCACCCAGATTTTTTGTTTTCACACTTTCAAACTTACTCTGGAGTTATCTGTAATGAAAGAGTAGATCTGGGTTTTAAAGAGGTGAAACTGAAATTCCTATGTTAGATCGATGGTGTGCCTCTTTAATGGCCTGTACATGGTGACATATTTCTTTATAGACACAGCTGCAGGGGTCAAACATCAGACCCGTCAGCTTCCAGTGTCTCT